>JBCJKH010053493.1:58342-71343 GCA_039877255.1 Loriculus beryllinus
CACCCCACACTAAACCATGCCTCCCAAGGCTTCGTCCAACCTGGCCTTGAACACTGCCAGGGATGGAGCACTCACAATGTTTAATTTCTTTTTAATACACTAATTCTTAGGTTGCATCAACTACATAATTTTAAGTTACTGTTATTATTACTGTATTAGCCTTCATCAACAATTACCTATTTTTAAATAGTAGTCTTGATTAATGTAGTTTGTATAAGTGACATTAGCTGAAAATTTCTTAATTCGGAATAAAAACATTCAAAATTTAAAAAAGCTTATAAAATTGGAGTCCTTGACACAAATTTTGGTGCCTGATTTAATGATGCAAATTTTAAAACACATCAAGAGAACACAACTTCGGTTTCTGATAAGGACATGTCTTTGTTTAAGGCCATATCCTTGCTTTTCCAGTTGTGTTGTTCTCCAAGGAGCTACACTAAAAGCTCATGACACCTGCCACATGAGTGATGCTGCAAGGTCATCAGGCTTTGCACAAAAGCTGCTAAAACACTGACACCTGGCTAGGCAGGCTGAGCTGCTTCATGTCCCACCTCAAGGGAGAACTACAGTAAGATATCCAAGCAGAGCAATGTGTCTTATGGATTCAGAGCTGGACAGATCACTACTGCTCTGCCAGTATTTAGCTGGTATAGAAAGACATGGCCTATTTGCAACCTGGACAGGTGATTTTACCCTGAAAAAATGGAGAAAATACCCTAAAAGAAACAGTAATCTTCACCTCACAGTGACAGAGTAGCCATTTTGTGTGTTTCTTTAGGAAAGCAAATCAAAACTTATTGTCTTTTAATAAGAGCTCTATCATCACTGATATACGTAAGAGAACAAACTAAGTCTGGATGTAGCACTTGATTAGTCTTGATAACATTTGTAACAATTAGGGTTTTTTAAACAGTACATTGGAAGGAAATATGTATTTCCTCCTGTGGCTTCAGAGTGACAACCAGCTGGTCTGCTAGCGGGGGGGGGGAGCTGTTGAAGGTTTGAGGACCACTTACTGAGCAGAACCCTACATGGAGCTAATGGAGTAAGTAACACTACCAACAGGCTGCATCCTCCCCAGGGTATTTAAGTCCCCTGTGACAGTTATAATTTCCCCTTTGCAGATTCGTGTTTGGCCAAATGCTCTATCAACTTAGAGAATACATTTCTGACAAAGACTCTACAAGACCTTGCTCTTGTATAGTTTTATTACTTCTTATTATTCTCCAAGGATACAAGAAATATGTGGTAAAGCCTCCAAAATGTGTAGTTAGGGCAGCCATTGCTTCATAAGTTTATCTCACAGCAGGTCTGCTCTGAACATCAAATATGCATGCCACTACATTATATAGTTGGATGGAAATAGCTGTCATGAAAGGAGTTCTAAATTTCCATTTGACCATTAATGATTAAAATTCAGTTCAGTGAAAAATATATGTCCAAAGCCCTCAGAATCTAAACAATGTGTGAGTGTTCATTTCCAAAAACCTGGATGAAGAAAAGGCTTTTAACAGGACGGCAAGAAAACATTTCTTCCTATCTTCCACTGATCTGGGACAGAAGAGATGATAATATTTTTGAGTCAACTTCATTGACTTAGATGCCTAGAGTAACTTGGTAGTTCACGCCCTATTCTAAGTCAAAGAGGTTAGGAACTTTTGCACAGAAATACCCTTTCTGTCCTGAGTCTTGCAATTTTTTGTCTCCTGGTTTCTCTTCCAAACAAAACCAAGCAGACTATGAACTAACTGTTTGACAGTCATTCCTGTAAACCGAGATAATTTCAATTCCTCTCCTCCTCAAGGCCTTATACCTTGCATTCCTGAGCTTATCCATATATTTGGAGGTATTTTGATAGAAATATGTTTTTCACTGGTAAGTGGAAGGAGAAAACAGATTTTGAAATACACATCAATTTTTAGCACAATGTACATATTTTAAACGTGGGAAGGTCAGTGTGGCAAAATATGTGATTAAGTATCAAGATGTAAGCAAATGCCAGCTAGTAAGATGTAAGATTCTCAAGAGGTAAGGTGGATGCAAAAGAGAAATCCATCTCTTTCCTGCTAAACTGCTATAAAATCCAGTGTTGTGTAGAAAAATGGAATTAGAATTTATGGACAAACTTCTATTTAATTCTTCAGACCTTTTAAAAAAAAAATCTCCATAACCAAGTCATATTGATGATACTGATAATGGAATATCCCAATTAAAAAGATGCAGACTCAAGCCACAAATGAAATTAAGACTGTAATCCCAATTTATTGCAGTTAAAGCTGTCAAGATTTCCATTAAATCAATATTACTTCTAGACACCTGAAATCAATTACAATGAAAGTTCTGAACATGAAGCAGTTCATAAGCATCCATTTACCAAAGATTCAATATTGTGCCTATTGCAGAATCAGTGTTTTCTTACCCTTGCCTAACTAAATGGAAGAAAACCAGGGAATTAAAAAAAACAATTTTGGAGGACATGACGGGAAAACAGACTGATTAATGATGAAATCTTCTCTTCCCCCTTCCCTCATAATCTGCCAACTGGACTGCAATTGATAAGTATTAGTATTAAATGAGATAAATGAAGGGAGAGAGAAGTCAAGAGAATGAGTCTCAGTCTCAGCCTCCTGGTCATGTTTATAAAACTGTATAGGTTGCAGAAAGGTAACATTTTATACAAGTACTTCTACAGTTTTCACTGGCATGTACACACAAGTAACGGTATGAATCACTAAACAAGATTCTATATGAAATAATTAAACAGTAAGTATTAATGCTCTGCTCATATGTTAAAGCAGAGTATTCTGCCGAATTATATTCTATTTATATAAAAGAGCAGAAAAAAATCTTAAACTGTAATTATCACCATAGGTCTTTGACTTGCAGTTACAGAGATATATACAAAATATCAGTAAGAACTACAAAGTATTATTTGTAATCAAAATTTCTATTATTTGTCTACAGAATGTAGATAATTAGGTTTACCTTGTATTGTAACATCTCAGTAAGACTGTGTTAAACCACTCTAAAAAGATTACGAATGCACCCAGGATATATTTGTCTTTCCAAATTTAGATATAAAACTTAATTCTTCAGTTCCTTATACATACTCTTCTTGTAGAGATGAATATTGAATGAATGTGGATAAAATGGTTGTGGCAAACAGGTACAACATGCTTCACAAAACACTAGATGTAAAACTGTTTCTTCATGCATTTGTGTGTACATATACTTCATTCAGTACAAATTTCTGGTAAACATGGATGGATGGCCATTTTCTGCTTCTGTTAAAAAGTCCACAACAGAAACATAGGACTGCCACTGTTGGGAACAAAGTCAAAGCCCTATATTGCTACTGCCAAAATACAACACAGAATTCTTTTTCATTTCAGCTGAAGACTGGCACAAAAAAAGTAACTTTTTTCTTCACAGGTAATCAATGCTTTAAAATATATGTGGGATGCATATTCAGATGGTATGCCTCAAAAATCCATACTAAGTGCCTAGGAACATGGAACAAAGTATTTTCATTTATCACAGAGAAGAACTATGTTCTGGCAGGGAGGTTAAGAGCCTGAGGAATTCCTGAGATTCAACCTAAGCATGCTCTAGGGTAAGCCATGCAATGCTTCTGTCTCTACTTCCCTTTTGGGAAAATGACAATAAATGAGAAATTGAAAGTGTTATAAATTTTACATAATTAGTATTGAAAAAATACCTTTGAAAGGGAAAGGCTCTAAATAAATGCCAGTATTAAATACACCAAAAGTCAGTGTAATCACAAGAACTAAACCAGCATTTTACTAATTTTATAGTATCTAGGTAATTCCCTTTCAGTTAATCCAACTTCACTGGCTGATCAGAGGTCATTACTCAATCTCAGTGTTTTAGTATCAACACCAATTCCAACATTTTATGCGAAGTTCCATGACTTAACTTACATCAGTAACTGCAGCTTTAATGTAGCAAAAGACAGCCTCTAAAATGAGGAAACAATACATCTCTTTACAGATACTACTCAGAGTCATCATATGCAAAGTACATACACAAATTGTTAGTGAATTACATTGAGACTGTGAAAACAAGAAAGGTTTGTTGCCAATCACATACCCGCCTTTAATATAGTCAAGGAATGAAACTTCTGTTTCAATTAGGAAGGAAAGCAATGTTACCTGAAAGCAAATAAAAGAGAGTCAGACATGAATCGTCATTTCCCAGTTGAACAAGTAGAGACATAAGCACAATGTTTTTGGAGCTCTGTCCTTAAGACAAAATTTCCTCAGTATTAGGGAAAAAAGAAGATCAAAAAACCCCCCACACCATTTCAATAGGCACTTCTGGAAAAGCAAATTTTGGAAGTCTACTACAACTGTTTGTTGGGGCGTTTTTAAGCCACATTTAAGGGATAGAAGATTGCGTTCCAGGGCAGGTTACCACATGCACGTCTTCTGATCACATGGGCAGTGGTCTAAATGTGTTACTGGCATTTTCAGCACTTGAGTCCCAGAAGTATAAACTCAAATGGAAAAGATCCAGTATTTAAGATCTTCACATACTGCACATCATTTATGAAACAAAGAATTTAATCCAAATTAGTTTTGTTTTATCCACAAAGTGACACAAAACTCACAATATAGGCGCATCAGGCAGTCAATGAAAACTGCCAAGTAATTACTCAAAGCAAAGTCACTGATAATGAAAAAAAAGAGTGGTAGTTTGTCATGAAATTTGATTTGCCTCCAACTACAGCAAAATATAAAACCTGAAAATATCCTATGTTGTAAATTTGGAGACAGAATCAGATTACAGGCAGCAATTCTGCCTTCCATCCTACTTTCTCTGTCACACATTCTTTGTGAGTCTTAGTGACCTGCAAAGTTTAAAACCATGAAATTACCCTTCTAGCTGAGAACAGACAGCCATATATAGTTATATATACATACAGTTCTACCAGACTATCAGTAGCATAGTCCTGCATGTAAGACTGAATTTTTATGTGATTTCCCACTGGACACAGTCATTTTAATGGTTCATTTGTTATTACAGTTGGTCATCTTGTTCTTAACTAGTTAAAGCAAATGTTTTCAGTGAATCAGATTTTAAATGGTAAAAAATGGAAACACATAACGTCCTTTCAAAGTGGCCAAAGTGTTTACTTCCATACAGACAACACCAGTGTTCCAAGTTCTATACGGTGATTTTACATTTCACTACTTGGCATTGTCCAAAACTATTCATGTATAAACTAAACATTTCTGCTTAGTATGTCTGAATTTAAAATGAGCCCTTAAGTAATAATGAATTGATATAGTTACTGTATGTACATTGTCCTTAAAAGCAGCAGTGGGAGAGCAATCAATGATAAGATATCCACTTTACTTATAGTTCTCTAAAAGCAGCTCCTATTAGGGAGAATGATAATGATGGTGCCTGGTTTGAAAATTTAGAAAACTATAGGATAAAAAATACCTTGGATTAATGATGGGGAGAGAAAAAAGACCTGCAAGCAAACACATACTGAAGTGACAATTTGGAGAAGCAGAAGGGAAGCCTGAAGGACTAACAGAAGTAAGGACAAATGGATGCAAAAAGGACCTGATAAAGAAAAGAAATTACAAACCAACAGAACATTGATAGAGAAGGAAAGAGCAAAGAAAATTGCTAACTACTGTTTAATGGAAATTTCCATATAATTTGAGACAAAGGCTAACAAGACACAGTTGACTCTGTTCAAATGTGACTAAAATATGTTCTTTCAAATGCAGATACATGTGAAAGTGTTAAAATACTTCACACCAAAGTCAACAAGAAAATTGAACATGTAAATGCATTTTTTGCTTTCCTGTACCCTAAGCCAGATTTCATACCATTCTGAGCGCACTAACTTTTAGTATTGATTTAAAATAACAATTTTTCATAAGTTTGACTCACTGATTTAGCATAACAGAATTTTAAACCCACAAATTGTAGGAAAAGGAATATGTAAGAAAAAAAGTTACCTAATGAATCAGGTCTTGAATGGTAACTGTTCATGAACAAGCTGCTTATGCTTATTTTTTACAATTTAAAGCAGAGGTACAAATTAAGTGTTTATTTTTGTACTGATGAACAGACTTATACAAGCTTTTGAGAATGACAAAACATTCTTTCAAAACTAGAGTTCAGAGTAAAAGTAGCCCTACTGACTTCAGTGGAACTGTTCATGTGGAAAAAAACCTCACATGCTGCATGGTTCAAAAAATCTATCTTACATTTGATTAGTTTTGCAATATACAATTCTTCAACATTTATCTCCATTTTTTTAATGATAGCTAGAACTTCATGGATGCCAGAACACGGAGGCTGAGAAATTGGGAATTATTTGTATTTTCATAAAACAGACTATGGAATACAAACAACAGGACATTAAATTCTCATCGCAAACTGAACTAACAGATCTTTTAACATCAATCTACAAAAACTCCTTGGTAATAAAAGATGTTGACTCATTTTGGTTTAGCCACGCTAAGCACACTAGCTTTTACTCATGCTAACTCAGAGGCTAAATTTAAGAAGAAAATTGACTTCTGAAAGTCCATCTATGTTTCAGATAAATAGTCCAGTAATTTCAGAAATTGACTGAAATTTCAGTACAACTTATTTTGGAATTCATTGCACATTTGGTCAGAGCTCTTATTAGACTTTTTAAATTAAAAAAACTGAAACGAATGCTGTATAACAGTAAATAATTTATTGTTGTGGCCTTCACAGAAGCTTCTGTTCTAATTCTATTAAATTACATGTCAATTACACTCTATTTCAAGATAAAAGCATCCATTAACATAAAACATATTTACTTACTGTTCCAGAATTAACATACTTTTTCTTTTTTCCTTTTTTCTTTGGATTTATTACCTAGAAACAGAGATATAAATTGTTAAATCATTAATCATACTGTTTTAACATAAAGATAAGTGTTAAGATACTTCTGATGAAGAAAATAGTCTATTTTTAGTGGATTCTAAATTCACTAAGCATCCTGTTTACTTATGCACCTCAATGCTGTGATACAGGCATATCTGAAAACCAGTGAATTTATCTTCATGGTACCTAGACAGTGCTGTTATTGACAAATAGGGGACCTGTGAAACAGAGGTGACAGTGTACATTAAATCTGAGTACTCAGTAAAACACTTCATTGAATTTTCACAAGATTCTCCATTTTTCTGCATGCCTGATTCCAGTGTTTCAGTGTACTGTGTCACAACTTCTCCATCTCACAATGTACCTCTTCACATTCCGGTCAATCTGTTTCCATCTTCTCAGTATTATCTGAGGAACATGAGAGTTCTGCTCCTAATTTCTGTATTTGGTGCCACAGGATTTGGATGACAGAAAGAGCAATTGAGGGGACAGATTCTACTGTGCCTGAATGAAAGCTAGTCAGTAACTTAATGAAAATAGTACAGATCACCACCTTACTGGTGTACAGGAGTTGTGGGGGCTCTGTGCACACCCCATACTCAAGCATCTTCACAGAATCCATGCCGATGAGATTTCTCACTGGAGCCACCAATAAAAATTGTTTCCCTTCTGAATACCTACCCATTCAAAGGCAAGTCTCAGTCAGTTTTATTATATACATATTAAAATGTACTCCTGCTTTTTTCAAAATAGTGAATGGAATTTGGAAGCAAAACATTATTTTGTTGATTACGTCAATCCATGATCTGCTATATAACCAGGAAACTCAAATCCTTATGGCTTACTGTGAGTTTTGATGTAAGCTACTCACAGATGTTCTGTGAATGACAAAGAATGAAAACATTCCCAACTGAAATTTTAGTCACTTAACTGCTATAAAACATTTCAAGAATTTTGCCTGAAAATGGGAAAAATTGTAATATATGTCCTCCAAAAATTTTCTCCCCCAAAGCAACATGATGTTACGTTTAAAGATCATATTCCCTGTGCAACACAGAACAGCTGTGAAACTTAAGGCAGAAAGAGGTAACTACCATTTGAGGTCTTCCCAAACAGGCTAAATGACAGTGACTCTTTCTTTCCTTCTAGTATGCCACATAGTTATTTGTTAAATGTCCATCACAGTTTTTACTGCCTTACACATACATAAACCCTTTAATACTTAAAAAAAAACCCAACAGATAACCCGTTTCTCTTATTAAGAGTATGACTGGCAAGCAATGGATTAAATCTGTGTAATGGTGGTTTATTAACAATGCAGCAATTCTTGCTGAATCACAATCTTATCCAGAAAGTGACTCCTGCTGACAACTGCCCAGAAGAGGAAGATGAAGGTAACAGACTGCCTGCCGGCCCTGTGGCCCTTCATTCACAGCTCTCCAGAACCCAGTGATCAAGCCTAAGTTAGCAGCATATTTCTTGCCAGCAGTCAGTAAATGCCAAAGAAGAGATTCATCTGAACTTTCTGCTTCAAGTAACTTGATAATTGGCTGCTTAGGAATTGCTAGGAAATGCACTAGAGCTTGGAGTGAAATATCACGGGAAACAAGGCATCTACTTGATCAAAGATGAATTAAATGACAGCTGATCTCCCTCATGTAATTCCAGGTACTACAATTACTATAACTTGATGTGGGGTTTGTGTGTAATTTCTTGGAGGTATTTTTTTTTAATATATTTTATTTGTTTTGTTTTGTTTTCTCAAATTTTAGGTAACTATAAATAAACCGGAGTCTCAGACCCCTGCAGTAACCTAGGAAGCTACATGAACGCTTACCTTTTAAAAAAAGGTCAGTTGAAAAGAGCTTGTTATAGCAATGTTTCTAATCTGAAATTATGGAATATGGAAAATACGGAATTCCTAAAAATTTCTCCACATGCCTTGGGTCAGTTTGTAAATGCAAAGCAATTAAGAAAGAATTTGTCCAGTCTCTTTTATTCTGATATTGCAAAGACAGATCAAGTAGAAGCAGTATCAAAGGACAGAGGACTGCAGTGTGAAGAGGCAAACATAAGATGCTCAAGAAATGGACACTGTTCATGGGAGTGAGATACTGGTATTATATTCAAGAAACTGCAAAATTAATTAAGATGTTATGACAGAATACTCCTGGTAGGGCAGAAGTCATGTCAGCGATACAACAGGAGAGGACACCTTCACTGCATACAGTAATCTGTGGTGTGACACTATACATAGGAAACCACAGTAACCCTGGGTTGATCTTGGATCTAAATATGAAAAGCCCCCCGTGGCTTTCAGTTATCTTTGTCCTGCTCTGCACAGTAGCACCTTTAATCATTTCTTAAACATAATGCAGTACATAAGTGGAGCACCCTATTTCCCTACCTTGCATTAGTGATTGCCTAAACCATCCTACATGTGATCACCTATATTAAGAACATGAAATTCTACAAAATACTTAAGTTAAACGGCAGTAGTCCAAGACCAATTAAAGGATAGCTTAAGGACTAACAAAGATCTATACACCATACAGGAAAAAAAAAAACCCAGGCTACAGCCACATAGGCCTGCCTTCTCATTATTAGCAAGAATATCACTCCATGAGGAATAAAAAACATAGTTCAGTTCAGAGAGACACTGTGCATGCAAACTGGGTGACACTGGAACTCATGGCGCAAATACAGAAGCTGACCTAAATCCTTCAAAAAGCATATTCACAAACCAGAAGAAAGTCTTAAGTATTCACTTTGAGGGACATAAGAGGTCTTGAAATTAAACTGCCTACCATGATGACCATGACTAATTAGCTGGATTTTTATTATATCTGAATCACCCTTGGGAGAAACAGAACTTGAAAGAAGTTCCAATCATGGGATTATGATTGCACCAATGAAGATCTTGCAGCCAGGCAGGTCAGGAGTTTCACCAACCTGCACACATATATGAATCTAAATTCAGGAATAGGCTCTACTACCAGAATGGACAAAGAGGGAACAGAAGCGCAGTTGTCAAGACAGCTAGTCATGCAACTGCCCCAAAAGCAGCTACAGCCCATATGAATCCACAAGTCACCAGGTGGCATCCATAGCAGAAGCACTTGTATTACCTGCAGTATAATTTGAATGTAAACTAGCTGCTAATTTGAAAGAGGAGATGGTCATACTAACAAGACTATGTTAAAGACAGATTTGGTGGAAAAAGCTGATTTTTCCTGGTTTTTTTGGATGGCACATATGACCATTGCTCATGTTTGGGAGCCTTAGATATTAGTTTTCCCTGGGGAAGGCAGGGGTGAGAGGGATATGATCAAAATCTTGACTTTCGGTAACACTGGAGATCAAGGATAGAGTCTCTAAAGAAATACCAAGAAAAATATTCTATACGACGTCCCAGGTAGAAGCTGGGAGGAATACAGGAAAGAAGAAACATTTTTAGAAACTTCCTAAACAACACGAGAAAAAAATACTAGGTACCTTATTTTTTTCTTCAAGTACTATATTTGGTCTGCATTATATAAGCCAAGGGTTAAAACTGCGGATGCAGTAAGACGACCCATTTTATGCTATCAGAACACCCAGAGAGCACGATTGCTCTGTGCATGATGACACTTTTTAAGAGAGGGCTGCTTTTAACTAGAATAATACTTCGGATAATCAGACCTAGGAAGGAATGGGCATTTGTACTGTGTTGTGATGACAGCAATCTGTTGCATGAGGATAAGAGTCAGGGTCTAAACCCAAGAGAGCGAGGCTCCAATAACCAAGGCAAAATGAAGGCAATTTCTAGTAGGATGCACTGTCACCTTTCCTATCTTTCCCTCAAGCACCCTGCAGATGCTGTGTTTTCCTGGGTTATATATTCATTACTCAACTGACACAAACATCTTGTTAAGTTCATTAGAGAAGACCGTAGACTCTTCAAAGTGAAAGAAAGGAAAACACATCTAAACTCAAAACTGGACCATTCCTGTGTTCAATACTATTTGAACACATATATTTATTATATACTATTATAAACTCTGACAGGGACAAAAGATTTCATCAAAGGATCTGTCAAGAGTTATCAGACAGAGATACTGTCTGGAAATTGTAAAAGAAAAAAATGCACATCAAAATAGTCTGTGTATATCACACAGTTCTTTGGGTTCATGACTCTGTGATTTGAAGTAATGAATGTGAACTTCATGTTCGGACTCTTCTAAAGATCCCCTGTCCCCAGTATATAAACACCTTGGGACAAAAAATACAGCACAGACTGTACCTTGCCTACACAGTATTTTCTTGTGTTGTATGAATGCTCATATCCAGAAATGAAAGGCGGCAAAAATTAGAACAGAAATGAGAGACAACAAAACAGCGAAGTTAAAAATAAAGATGACTCTTTGCAAATCTCAGTAAGTAAGGCTATAAAAGCCCTACAGAGCAAAACCTACAGATACAGCACTTCACCTTAGAGAAACTGAAAGTATGTGGCACAATTCATACACTTTGTCTATGAGCATGTGTGAGATGCAGGGTGCTAAAAACCTTTAACACACATGGCTGGACATGTGCAAATGCAATAACATGTATTTTCACACAGGAGAATAGAAAAGTGCCTGAAATACACACATTACTTCCATGTGAAAATTGCTGTTCATGAGTCCTTGCAGGGACTATATGGTGACACTGCTCTAATTAAGCAGACCACTGCTCCCAAACACCACCACTACATCAGTATCATGAGACAGCTGAGGGGGTTTGTGTAAATGCATCAAGAATGTCTATCATCAGAACAGTGAATTAGACGCTTAGGTACTAAGCACTAGTTGTGTGCTAAGCATTAGGCTGTTGCTGGGTGAAAAAGAAACAGTAAAGAGAAACAGGGTTTTACACACATACACACACAGACAGGAGGAGGTGGAACTTGAAACAATGCACATTGTTTTACCATGGGAAAGAAAACAATTCCTTTTATAGGAATTCTGGAAGACAACACCAACAACACAATGCAATGGAGTACAGACACTTGACACAGTATGTGCCGGTATGTGTACACAGCACAGAGCAGACTTCCTGTCTCTGGTCCTAAAAGAAGGATAACCATGTCATGTCAGCAGCAGAACTGATCATCAGTAAGATACCCTAGGCAGAACTTACTAGCTCAGATGCAGCATAACTCCTACTCACCTGTACTGCTTCTAGCTGGAGAGCACATTCACAGTGCTTGAAGTTAAGGTACTATACACTGTTACCTACTGAAGACAATGCTGAAGTGATCTAAGTGACACATAAGATTAACGGGGACTCAAAATGAAAATGAGATTTCTTGGATCTATAAAAAACTGGGGTTTAACGCTGCAGAATGTAAACTGACATTTCTAAGTAACAAAATAACTTTTAATTCTCTTCCTTCCATTACCTCTCCTTATTTAACACATTTTGAAATTTCATGCTACACTTATCATTCTAGACTAAGATTTCTCTGGAATATTAACTTAAAAATGAAGTTTTTAATGCAGGAGCCTTAATGACATTATTTTTTTTCTAGTAAATTTTTTTTTTGTGCCCAAATCTAGTATATTTTTTAAAGGGCTCTGTCCAAAAAAAGAAAGATGCCAAAAATGAGTCCCTTTATGACATTTCAAGTTTATGCATCTTAATTTTCCTTTCCATAAACTCAGTGATTGCTTCTGAGAGTAAATTACAGCACATTTTGATGCTCAATAAGGTTTGATCTTGGAAAGTTTACTGTTTGGAAAATCCCAATAATCTCAAACTAAATTAAGAAACGAGTCTTAAACTGGGGATTTATGAGACTCAAAATAAACAAGCCTGCACAATAAAATTCTACTACTGAACTGACAGCTTTCTGTCAATTCCAGTAGCTGGCAGATGTATGAATCCTAAACCAGAAGAGTGATACAAAGGTGGTAACCGACCACAAGAAAAACCCTGCCAACAAATAAGATAAATTCTCTGTCACTTGTAAGCCCTGTGTCAAAACTCTAAAGATTCTAAAGTCTGCACTTACGGTGAAAGGCACTGTGACTCTGCATTTGCTGTAGGAACTGCCATACATTCCTCTGATAGGATAA
>JBCJKH010053494.1:0-11767 GCA_039877255.1 Loriculus beryllinus
GCCCGGGGGAGGTGGGGGTGTTCCATGGGGAATTGCAGGGGTTGCCCGGGGGTGGAGCGGGGTTCCCGGGGTGCTGCAGGTTCCCGGAGCGCCCGTCGAGGGCTTCGCTGGGGCTGCCGCAGAGCCGCAGCGCTCCCGGCTCTGCTCTGTGGGAGGTTGGGGGTTGCTGGGGAAGGGCTTCCCGTCACGGCTGTGACCTGAATGGAGGTTTTGGTGTGGCCTGGAAACCGGGTCAAAGCTCTTGTAAGCGGTGTGGCACCTCGTGTGTAGGAGCAAGGTTGTGCTCAGCAGCAAGCGCTTGGAGGTGGTTTGCCCCTGGCCGTGGAGCTCTGTAGCTCGAGAGATGCGCTCGTGTTGGATCTGTGCAAGAGTAAGGCCGGTGCGATCCCCTGGATGTTTCACAGGGACTGTTTCCTTTCAGACACTTGCACAGCTCGAGTGTTTTCTGCCTTTGCTCTCTCAGGAAAAGCCAGAGATTCCATCGGCCAGTGTTAACGGAGGTGGAGCTGGGCTGGTGCACCTCTGAGGAGGTGAAGGCTCCTTGTAGTGTCTTGTTTGTAGGCAGAGGCTGCTTTTTGCAGAGCCTGGCATCAGGCTGATGGCCTGAGCCTGCAGGGGTGGGCTGGTTGGGTTTGTTGTGTTCGTTCTCGGTTGGTGCTGTTGGAATCTGCTCTTGCTAAATCCGTGATCTGTTTTAGATTTAGATGTCTCAATGGACACGTGGAGCTTCTTCTCTACTTGCCTGGTGTCCTTATGGCTGCACAGGCTTTACGTCTATTCTGCAGTTGCTTTTGGGGTCAGCGTTTGGATCGTCATTCAGTTCTCCACCTCCAGACCCCAAAAGAAGGTAACAGAGCATGTAAGTGCTTTGAGAAGAGCCCCGGAATCTGTGTGTGGAAGCGAGCAGTTGCTGGGGAAAGGCAGCCCTGGTGCAGTGAAATGTTCTGCTTCACTGTGGGCCCATCTGGGTTGTCGCATATGGCAACTGTAGCTCAGTGTGTCTGATGGTTGTCATCGTCAGGCTGGGTTGTCATATGTTTGTGGGTAACTGAACACCCTTATTGCTCTGCTGTTACAGCAGAACTCAGCTGACCGCTTCCCATTTGTTTCTGAGGGAATGTGTCAGCCTGGGTTGCTCTGTCACTTCAGGCCAATTACTCTGCTTCTGCCCGGTGTTCTCACTTCTCCTGTGATGTTAATGATAAGGTTGGGCTGGTTTTGGGCCCAGAGTGGGATTAGGCCACTCGGGAATTTAAATCCTTCTCGTTCAGGTGAGTGAAGTTCTGGTGCGTGAGTTGGGAAGTTCTTGGCTTCAGCCAGAGTCTGTTATCTCAGTGGTGTGCGAGATGAGCGTGTTGTAGCGTGGCCTAGTTTGGAGAAAGCTGCTTGTGCGTTTCTGTAGGGTGAGAGACGCTCAAATGCTTTGTTCCATTTGTGTGGTGCTGAGGGTCTGGTCACAGGACTGGAATTTTCAGTGCTTTTGGGAAAAATGGGGTTAGCGTCGTTTTGAAAAGTGATGGAACACGAGACAGTGCTTGCTTCACAGGGTGAAAAACGCACTGGGAGCCCCACTTCTTCTGAAGGGATGGAAGACAAGCTAGTCAATGGATGTGGCGCCCTGCAGAGAAAGGAGGTCTATGTTGCAGGGGTAAAGATTTTCTATGGGTCTCAGACTGGCACAGCAAAGGTATGAGTTACTTTTTTCCATGTGCATGACGTTGAGGTGAAATGTTGAGATTCGAGTATGTTGCTTGCCTTAGAAACACTACAGTGTGTAAAAATCAAAGTTCCTTAGGTCATGAGAAGTCGTTGCCCAACAGGAAAGATAAGTGAAAAGTATATATAAAAATAAGAGCTTTACTACTGCCTTCATGTGGGGTATGCAGTAGAGACATTATTATGAAGCTTAAAATATTATAGAACCCCAGCCTGGTTTGTGTTGAAAGGGACCATAAAACTCATCCACTTCCAACCCAATGGCACAGGGAAGGACACCTTCCGCTAGAGCAAGTTGCTCCAAGCCCCATCCAACCTGGCCTTGAATATACTCCTAACTTGCTAGCTGGTATCCTTAGAGAGAAGGGCTCTTTCAGGTGCTTTTTCAAAAAGAAATTTCTTTTTTGTGTGTAAATGTAAGATCATTAATCATAAAATTCGTGCAGTTCTCTTCTTCCAGCCAGTATATTCTTGCTGTGCTGGGAGAAGTTTTGTCTCTGGGCACAGCAGGGCTTGTTTGACCTTTCAGGTACCTGGGTTATAGCACTCTGTCACTGTCTTTCTTTTTTCAGAGATTTGCCAGAGCTCTTGCTGAGGCAGTTACTTCTCTTAATGTGCCAGTGGAAGTCATTAGCATGGGAGACTACGATCCAGGTGATTGTTTATTGGAGGAGGTAGGTATGTTGTAAATGGGAATAATAAATCCAAGGTTTCCTTGGGGTTGTGAAGGCTGTTGTGTTGTATTTCTCTGCAGTTATCCCAGAAATTGGCAAAGCTGTGTGTTGAAATTTGCTTTCCTTCCATGGAAGCAAGTGCAGTCCATTTCCTTGGCAGCAAATAACTAAATGCTGAAAGTGCTGAGGAAAGGCTCGTGTAGGACGTGTGATGCTGGATGTGGCTTTGTACAAGCCAGCTCTGTAACTCAGCAAACAGTGTCTGCACCAGGGCCCCTGTTCTGTCTATGACAGTGTCCACTGGGAAGGGTTCAAACCTGGAGTAAGTAGATGGTGATTCTTCTGCATCTTTAGACTTAGAAACTTCTTGTGAGCAGTATTTCTGCTGGGGAATCCTTGATGGGTTTTTCTTCTGTCAATATTGGTAGTTGCTTTTTTAATGTATGGGGGATGTTATTGCTGCAAGAGCGTGTTTTGGAAGCTGTTGGTTGGGGTGGGGAAGGTGGGTGTCCCGTTCTGTTTCACCACTCCATTAAGCAGGGGAAGGAGAGCTTGTTCTCTTTTGGATCATTTAAGATGGCTGCTTTGCAGGGAGGATGGCCATCCACCACTGTTGGGATTATCACCTGCAGCATCCCACGCCAAAACCTATTCAGCCAGTCAGCAAAAAAATCTCATCTTTTGACTTCTTTCAGGTGCCCACATGTTCCATCTCTCTTCCTCAAGTGCTCAGAAAAATGGAGTGATCTTTTCTCTTGTGTTCTGTTTCTGTTCTTAGACAACAAGCAGGAACATCTGTGTGTTCTTGGTGGCTACATACACAGATGGGCAGCCAACTGAGAGTGCAGCCTGGTTCTGTAGGTGGTTAGAAGAGGCTGCAAGTGACTTTCGCTTTGGGAAAGCCTATCTGAAGGGCCTGAGATATGCTGTATTTGGCTTGGGAAACTCTGTGTATGTTGATCATTACAACACAGTAAGTATCTCCTGTGCACCTTTCTTTGACTTCTGCTCCTCTGAAAGGCTGAGCTATCTTAAACTCTACATACCTGCCCGTTACTGGTAGTTTGTGTGAGAATTGTCCCAGAAAGTCAATGACATCGTGGGCTGCATCCAAAAGAGCGTGGCCAGCAGGTTGAGGGAGGTGTTTCTCTTCCTATACTCTGTTTTGGTGAGACCCTCCCTCTGTTGCATCCAGCTCTGGGGCAACAGCAGGTGGAATGTGGAGCTGTTGGATTGAGCCACAGATATGCTGACTGGGCTGGAGCAGCTCTGCTCTGGAGCCAGACTAGGAGAGCTGGTCTGGTTGAGCCTGGAGAAGAGAAGGTTCTGCAGAGATATTAGAGCAGCTCCCAGTGCCTAAAGGGTCTGCTGAGTAACCTTTAGAGGGGCTTTGGATAAGGGGCTGCAGGGACCGTACAAGGAGGAATGGCTTTAACCTGACAGACAGGAGGCTGAGAATGGCCATTGGGAAAACATCTTCCCCGTGAGTGTGGTGAGACACTGGCACAGGTTGCCCATAGAAGTGGGCATACGGCCGTATCTGAGCCGTGTAATGAGTTTCATCTTGGTCAGAAAATGGCATGACTTGTCAGCTGGTTGTTATGTTTGTGTAACGGGAGCCACAGGAAAAGTGTTAGGCATGTGGCCATTTTGTCCAAGCATAGCATAAAGGAGCTTGTTTCCAGAGCTCACCTCTTATCACATGGGTTTGATAGCAGAGGTGTTTTCAAATCGTAGGATGCTTTGGGTTGGAAGTCACCTTAAAACTCTTCCAGCTCCAACCCGTGCCACGGGCAGGGACCCCTTCCACTGGAGCAGCTTGCTCCAAGCCCCTGTGTCCAACCTGGCCTTGAACCCTGCCAGGGATGGACATGATAGATTAGTTAGTAGAAGCATAGTACTCTTGATACTAATGCTTGTCTTGGAGCACATATATACAAGTTCTGGACTTACAACTAAAATCTAAAGTGAATACATCAACAGAATAACACAAACACAATTTCATTATAAAACTGAAATGCTAGAAATTAAAATGTGGAATGTATTTTTCATATACATTCTACTGTTTATATTCTAGCTCAGAGCAAAAGCAGCAGGGTTTGGCCTGCAAAGTGGCCCTCAAATACACTCTAAAGCTGAGGCCAACATAGGGTCTCCTTCCTGCAGCTCTTGTGTCAATCACTTCTTTTCCAGTCACTGGTCTAAAAATTGCCTTTTTATTCGTGGACATTTTGACTTCAGAAAATCATTCAAGTAGCTTTAGTTTATAACTGTGTCAGCTCCCTTCTAGCTTGAGCTGTATTGTATTTTCTTTCCATTTGGTCTAATACATCCAGTTCACTGGTGGTTTTGACATCTGCATTCAGAGAACCATACCTTTCCAGTATGGCAACAAACAAACAAAAAAAAAAAAAATCACAGACTGACAAGTAACAAACTTTTCAAAACAAAGAGAAGATGACACAAAATTTATGCTAGAGAGCACATTTCAAAATTTCATGTAAGATTTGAAATATGGACATCTAAGTTGCATGGTCCTATTTATAGTTACTGTTCAGTAATTTTGCACATGCATGCAAACAAATGAGAAAACAATATTTTACCATTCTCTTCCAAAAGAAAAACAGTTTAACCCTGGATTTGGAAGTTTTCTGGCTGCCCAGAGGCAGTGATAAAACCTAACATCTGCCCTACCTGCCAACATTTGTGTGCAGATAACTCATCTAGAATCACAAAAGTTTCTGCTTTGTTTGTTTTAATCTAACAACTGTTTCTGAGGATTTTCATCACTTTTACAAAAATGCAAATGTTTTCCCTGCATTATTGCACACCAGCAACATTTTCCACTGTCTTTCTCCAATAAATTTGTATAGAAGACCACAGCAGGAAATTCTACATGCGCCATTGGGCTAGCAAACATTAAATATACAACATCCTAATGAAAGGCAGTTTACAGCACCAGCAAAGGACTTTTCACACATTGACAACCAGTTTCTCAGCTTTTGAAAGCTGCATGAAAAGACTTCCAGCTGCCATACAATATTTGCAACCAAACAAAATCTAATCCTTGGCAAATGTCTTTGCAAAAAATAACTACAGAGAATAATAAAGTGGTTAAAAATGGAGTCACACCAACAGGAAAAACAAACATTAAAACAATGCTTTTTAGCCCTCTTCCCCATTTCAGATTGATATGATTCTCTCTTCCACATTATCCTCCCACCTGTGCAAACTCTGAGGCAATATACGAATTTCTAGTCCTCAGCACAGACAAATATGATAACAACTGTCCCAGATGCAGCCAAATCTCAGCATTCAATTGTACACAAACCCCATTTAGTTCAGCAGAAGCCCAGTGCAAGCTGAGACAGTAGTATTTTGAAATTCAACTATTTTTTCATAAAATTATAATCAATTCATGAGAGAATCTCATTTCGAAAACCTAAAGACAAGGGAGTAGATTTTCCAGGCTCTTGCCTCCCTTCTCCCTTGGCTGCACATTGACCTGTGACAGCCCTCAGTGCAGTAGGACCATGGTTATGATGTGGACATTAGTGATAGAGAGTAGAAGCCTATAAAGTGTTTGCATTTCACTCTTTTCTGAATGCAAGAGCTAGTCAGTGTGGCCAATGATGGTGTTAACCCCCTCCAATACAGCTGGAGGAGCATTTGAGACCCAGAGAAGGAATGCAAGGAGCAAGGGCCCAAGTGAAGTTAAGCACAAGTACTTGCAGTCATTATGGGCTGGGCATCGGTAGGAGAGGAGGGACCATGCTTGGCAATGCAGCAAGGTACAAATCCAGCCTGGCAAGAATAACACACAAGGCAGAGGATTTGAATCAAGATCAAAGGCTTTATCACAAACCCTCCATCCAAATCCTACCCAAAAAATATTTTGCATTTGGGAAGGAAACTGAACATGATACTTGTGGAACAAATCCTTGTGGAGAGACTGTCACACTGCACTCAGCAACAATCAGTCCTCTCAGCCAAAGCCTGTATTCCCAGACAACAGACTGCAACTTTCTCAGAGAAGATGGTGAGTTTGTAGCTGTGTGATATGACTTACTACAGAGCCAAAGGGGATGGCAGGCATCTGACCTATTTTAAAACACAAGTGTGGAAACAATTTTCAGCAAGAAAATATGAACTTTACTTTGAAGTGTAGGCAGGCCAAAGTAGCCCAATTATTTACTATCCAAGATGCTCAGGAGGAAAATAAGTCTCCCAGCTTCCAGTGTTGTTACAGAATCTCAGAAATATTCATGTCTCTAATAACTAGATGATGTTCCTAATATCCTTCACTACTGCTCTTCACTCTCATTCTTTTCCTGGTCATCAGCAAGCTCAAACTATAAATCTCATGAACTGACCCTATCTAATACAGCAAAGTTTTTGTCTAGACTGTGTTGCATTTTTTCCTTATTTACTTTGGAAGTAAGTAATGTGTTACTTATTCAGAAATTGGGTAGGATCAAGAAAATGCATCTTAGAAATATATAATAAAGAGACTAACATTCAATCACCTTTCCGTTTTCTCCATTAAAGCAAGCAAAAACATCACTAAAGCAGAAACAATACTTTATAAAGGTACAAAATTTATCTCCCTATTTCTCTAAGCCTGCCCCCAAGACTCCACATGAGGGGGAAAAAAAAAAAAAAGAAAGAAAGAAAGGCTTCTTCTAAGCATTTTGACTTAAAAATCTGTTTTCTTTGTTGTGTTTTTAAATACAAAGAACAAAATTGCTATGCGGTGCATTTGTAACTTGTACCTAAAAAAACCAATAGCAGTATATTTTTTGCTTTTCTCTCTTGCAAATGAACTTGTGCAAGGATCACCTTTCAGCATGTCTGCTAATCTCATTGGTCAGGTCATTAAAAAAAGGCAAAATAAAAGCACAGATATCTAATACTAGAACTACCTAAGGTGGCAAGAGCCAGCCAGCAGCCTGATAGCCTGATTCCAGTGACATCTATGAAGATGTCATTTCAAAAAAAAAAAAAATGTTTGCTCCCTCTCATCATTGGTTTTAATAAGATTCATTGGTTGAGACAGCTATTCAAGCAGAACTTTTATGATCCCCTCAGACTCTCAGTGGCCTTCAGGGAATTATAAAAGAAGGAACTGATTTCAATTCCTGGAAAGGAGGAGGGAGAAAGGCAAGCCCCCTCTCACAAGGTAAAGGTAAATACTTCAACAGAAGAGCTCTGATGTTACAAAAGAATTCCTAACAGCAGGGAAGTAGGCATCAAATCAGCTGCTGTCATTTTAAATATTTCCTACAAAGAAGGAAATATGCTTTAGTGCAACGAGATATCCAGGAGTGGATTTTTATGTAATACACTCAAGAATTAATCCCTATGTTCAACCCTGCACTGCTACAGCTGAGTCAGCACCATTCTTTTAAATGACCTGATTCTGCAGTCACATTATTAATATCATGAAAATGACTTTCCTCTTTGCAGTTTTGTGCTATCAATTGAAAGCCACATAACCAAAATGCATTAGCTCTCACAGGTTTTCTCTAGGATTATTTGCATCAATACAACCTGAATTAATCATGGAGACTTTTGAATAATCACCGCTCACATGCTAGTGCCAGAACTATGTCAGGAGCTATGGTTCACTTCTGTAAAACGTTGCATTTTATTTGTGTTATTGTCATCTAAGCCATGCATATTTTATCATTCTCTATCAGGATGATATCTTGCGATGTATACTGTTGTTCTTTTCTTATTTCTTGGCATATTATATGCACACTCCCTGCTCTATTTTCCCTAATCAGCAACCTTAAATTTTTAAGTGGCACGTGCTTAAATTTATGCATTTGAAGAGAGGAATTTATTACAAGAAATAAACATAAGAAATACCAGCATAATGGAGACCCCTTTATTTCTGAGAGACATTGACTCAACCTTTGATTTATAGTGTTTTATATAGCTACAGCTTTTAACTGCAAAGAGGAGAAAGTCTACTAGAGTACCAGAGGATTGCTTTGATGGCCAGTAAAGTCTAAGTCTTATTTCTGAGCAGTGCTGTAATTCAAGTGGACTGCAAATGCGAAGAGTAAAGTGCTTTAGAGAAAAACAGTCATGATAAAATTGACCTGTTCTAATCCAACTGGGCTGGTAACCAGTGGCTTCAAGGCAATTTGTAAAGCCTGTTTAGCAACCTAAGCTCTAAAGACTTCAGCATTTGTAACAACATATTAGTAAGTTTTTCAAATGCAAAAGAGCCTCAGTAGTGAGGGTCAGAACTTTACTACTGCTTTACAATATGTCAGCATAATTGTTTTTGCAGAATAAATAAAAAATAAGACACCTCATGAAACAAAAGCATACAAAATGTTCTTAAGACAAAAAATGTACTAGGAACTTGTCACTCACTGTGATACACTGCTAAAAAAAATTACATTTCCCTCAAAGATAATGCATAAATATATATGAAAGATAACACAAGCACAACAATAGTGATTAGATGCAGTCTTACACTCTTACACACAAAAGCAGGAGTCAAAAAAATTACTTGTACTGAAAACGATCATAAAAAAATACATTTACGTCACTGTTAAGCGTGATTGGAGAAAGTTTTCAGAATCAAATCTTCATTATCAAAGAGAATTCAGAATAACAAGAGTACTGCACAGTTGCCACTTGCTCTGGCAGAAAGATAGATATAGTAGGCTCTGTACCATCAGACATGGCCACCCCTTTTCTGAGTCCTTCTAACTTCCAGGCCGCCTATTGCAGCAGTACTGCAACATAAGCACAATTTCCCAAAATCAAAAAATTTCATGATGCAAATGTCCTCTAAGAAAACTGTGGAAAAAATAAAAGAATCACTATACCAGAAATAATAAAACTGGAGTGGCAAAAAGCAACAACATGTTAAAAAACATCCAACCAAAACAAACACTGACTTTCAGTGAAGTAAAGATATTCATCTCTGCCTGAAAGGAGGCAAGACCTATCATTTATGAGGGGCAAGGCCTTTCATGAAAGTACAACAGCCAATTTACACAAACATTTGACTGGGCTATTTCCTCATTAATTTTCTTCTGAAATGTTTTTTCTTCTTTGTATGTGGAAAACAATGCTTCACAAAAATTCACACAGGGAAAAAATCAAATATTTAATCCTACCACATCACTGTACAGCTCCAGTTACCATAACAACTTGCTGTAGCTCCTCTCATAATAGGCTTAGGGTAGCTTGTCCACAAAACCATTTTGTGACTGGAACTACTGTTAGTATACTATTTCACATCCATGCAGCCTCTCTGTTGCCAATAGTCAAATCTATTTCATTTTAAATATAAATGTAAGGCACAGTATTTTGAGATTCCACGGCTAAAAAACTCAGACTATGGGAATGTTAGTAATCACATCACTTATCACTCAATATGGCACTGGATTCATCATGAAAAAAATAAAAATCAGCCTTTACCCAAATGATGTTTAGCAAATGCTTCGGTATTTCACTGTCCTTATAACAGGAAATATGCTGCATTTTAAATATATGGGTGATTTTGTAGCTATATTTTCAGTCATCCCACTAGTTCATTTACACAAAATCTATCTTGTCTACACAATTCTGTCTTCTAAAATTAAAAGTTATTTAAACTTGTATTATGTAACAACATTTTCTCAGGTATCTTTTATGCCTGTTCTTTGAGAAAGTACTGCAGTTCTGGAGAATGATTGTGAAATGTGAAATCTGTCAAAATCCTGTTGGTAAAGTTTGAAACCCAGTGCTCACTCTGGGGCTCAAATATTTTTTTGAGATCCATTTGACAAAACAGATATTCTATCATCCAATTTATTATTTAAATCTCAGTTTGCCTCAGACAAATTTTGGTAGGAAGTGTTTGTACAAAAGCTAAAATGGATCTTGATGTCAGATTACTAGGATTAAAAGGAGGATCCTTAAAATACCTTTTAGATATTTTGAGCTCTAATAAACCTCGTCTGCTATTTTGCATTTCCAGTGGAGCACACTGGAGCAAATTACTGTGTAAATGCAACTGTCAAATGTTCCAGGTCTTCTAGACACCTTCTACTTGTGAGGATGATAAAAGATTAAACTAAAAGCTCCAGAATTTTCTCTCTTGGAGACAATAAACATTCTCTCTCCACAAAGGACAAATCTAAATGTAGACAACTCCAAATTGTTCACTCTGCAGTCTTAAAACCTCTTTTTAAGCAGACCACGTACAGAACTCCTGGCTTTACACCTCTAGCTGATAGAAGAAAATTTATCCACATTCCCGACAAAATTTTGTTCCTCTGGCTCAGTCTCTTGAAACAAGCTATGTTTCAATCCTACATCTGGTTTTGGTGAAGCAAGACTAACATACACTTAGTGATAACAGGCATCTGCCCACTAGATCTAAGACCCAATAGTGTCTCAAAATAGCAAAGTAGTGGTGCCTTCTTTAATTCTAAAGGGTAAATATCACCAGATCTGTGTCAAAGTTTCTGCAATTGGTGGTGCCTACTGCTCCATGCAAGGGAACTTTGAAACATGCAAAATATGTGTGCATGTGGGAACCAGGGTGAAGGTGGGGAGTGATGCAAAATCCCCCCAGTTTCACTGGTTTTCTGTGCAATATTCTGTACTCTTTGCAAGACATTTCATCCAACTTGGCAAAAGATACAACAAAATCAGAGTCCATTTGCAGATTTTGTAATTTTTTTTCTTTCTTTTTAAAGGCATTTCTTAATCTAAATACTACCCCACTGAATTTTATTTCTAAGTCACTTGTATCAGCAAAGTTTTTTGAGGTCTTTGGATCTGAGGTGTGTTATTTTGAAAGCTTCATGTTTAAAGCATTCCTAAATCAAAGCAAACAATGTGACATCAATTTGATGTGTAACAATTATTATATATTTAGCAACGTTCTGTCAACTTGAACTATTTTTAAAAGATCGCTAAGGGAAAATTCTGTGCTGTTACCATCAATGCAGACAGGTCATTAGTTAACACAGTATCTGTCTTTACCTATGGATAGAATTCTGAATGGTTCGGCCCGGCTTTACCTACGGATAGAACGACTGTACGGCCCAGCTCAAGCAATCCAGGGGGTTCCTCGATTGTGAGGAAGACAACTTCCTTCTGCAAGTAATAGAGGAGCCGACAAGGAGAGGTGCCATGCTTGACCTCTTGCTCACCAACAGGGAAGGGCTTGTTGCAAATGTGATGCTCCAGGGCAGCCTTGGTTGCAGTGATCATGAGATGGTCAAGTTCAAGATCCTCAGGACAGTGAGAAGAGCGTGCAGCAAACTCACTACCTGGACTGCAAGAGAGCAGAGAAGGGATCTAGGATATTTCTATACAATGTTAGTCTCAAGAAGTTGCTCAGACTAGGTTTAAATGAA
>JBCJKH010053494.1:12093-26333 GCA_039877255.1 Loriculus beryllinus
TTGTAGGCAGGGTGAGGAGGAACTCCCCAAGACTTTATTGCAAGTACAGTATATGGAAAAATAAGTGGGAGCTGTGAGATTCTAGCACAAGGAATGCTGGAAGCTCAAGAGAACGTTCATTAGCTGTAGTCTCAAAAGTTTTGGAAATATGCAAACACAAAAACTGCTTCCTGTCCAGTAAAGCTGGACTTTCATACACCTTCTTTATACGTGTCATATACGTGAACAGGACAGTGCCAGAGAAATGTTTTTCTCATCTCTACCCTCTTCTGAACAAGCCAATAATTTCAAAGAGCAAGAATGCTAAAGGTATATGGTATATCCTGAGATGCTATAACAGCTACATATCACAAAAGACAAGAAGAATCAGATGCAAAGCCACATTCAAGAGTATGTGCAAAATCTGCCCTATTGTTATAACATGCAAAATGTGTTTGGCCAAGTGGACTTAGTCTTCATGGTCTTCACGCCAGAAGTACAGGCTTCACGCTATACTTCTCAACAAGCACCAATTCATACATAATACCCTTAGTAGCACCACTTGCAAATTACTTCCAAGGAAATGAGTACTTAGGAATTTGTCAGAGATCTGATTAGATGGTGAAATGAATCAGTGTTCATTAGTGCAATAGACTTTGATCAGTTTAAAAATGGCTTGTTTGAACATTTGAAATCATTAGCAAGGTGCATATGGGAGTGATATACAGTGTTGAGAGCAGTTAGATCAGAGATCATTTTGTACTGTCTATTGTTTTTATCTGGTTTAGAAACATTGTAATACTTGCATAATACATGTGACACCAACCCTCCTTGAACATTATAATAGATGTATTCTCATATACATGAAAGAAGCAGTAAAAATAGTATTTGCTCATAACTTGATTCTTTCTCTGAGAGAAAGCTGAAGATTGTGGTGGATCAAACACTTATTCTGCTTTCCAAGTTCTTTAGATATTTTCCAAAAATCTACCAAAGCAATCAATGCAAATGGAAATGAAACTTTAAGACCGAGATCTACAAGATAATTAGATTGAATTGGCTTAGAAAAATCCAACTACAGATATCAAATAGAATACCACTTCCTTGTAAAATACCATTAACCTGGAAATTATATATCTCCAGTTTGTCCCAAGATTTACAGTGTTACTTTAAAAATAAAGTCAAGTAAAATAAACATGCTCCAGAGAGAGTCTATTAAAAAAAATAGAGTGATCAAAGTCCCAGAGTTCTCCATTATTTATCAAATTAATTTCATATTTTCTATGTGAAGTTCTGATGTTTTCCTTCCTGCCCTTTCCCCAGCAGTCCTTCCTCCTTCTCCAATAACAAAAATTTAATGATCCCTCATATCAATTTGCAGTAAAGCACAGTTGGGAAATATAGCTGTTTTAATGGTAGCCTGTAGAAAAATAAACACATTGACTGTAGTGGTCTGAAAATGAAGATACTTAGCTCAAGAAGTGACCTACTGACAGACAACAGGGCTTTCAAATTTTCATTGTTTCACATGGTTTAATATCTTCTTTCATTAAAATAGATCATATTAAGGGCCTGATCTAGGCTATTTCAAACTCAACAGCAGTCTTTTCGTTGCTATTAGTAAGCTTTGGATCAGACACCTAAGCAAAAAAATTTTATATACATGAAATAAAAAGGACCATTTAGAAACTGGTAGTAGGACTGCCTCCATGTGATTTATGTGTAAAAACAGAAAAACCCACAGGGAAACAGAACAATAAATAGGGAGGTGGTTTAGGTTTTTTCTAATGGCTGTGTTCACAGTGCGTCATTTCTAACACACAACTCTTACCATTAGATGGACTACTTCAGTATTTCAAGTAGTTTCCCTCACAGTACCTGCATGTGAGGTATGGTACTAATTTTATTTTCATTATATACAAAAATCTGAAGCATTTAAATATGCTCATAAACAGAAATTCTGTAATAGAAAGTTACTAAGCCAAAGTTCATACAACTGACTTGTTCTTCCCACCTCTTAAGTCTCTTGTTTATCCAGGCACTGCTGTGATTTTTCTCTCTGTACCATTCCTAGATTAAAAGACATAGCTGCCTTCAAGGAAGCATCAGGAGTTCAGGCCAGTGACACCACCATGTTCTACAGTGGCTCTGGATGCGGATTCAACCCAAATCTGAAAATAATTGCCTGTTACTAAAAGTCCTATTCCAGCTTGCACAAGCAGGTTTTGTTGGTTTTAGGGCAGCACTGACATGGGAATCTGCTTTGGCAAGTTAACCAGAGCACTTGTAGCAGCTCTGCTAACAGGTCAGAGGAAAGCAACATACAGACAGTAGCCTTTGCTATTTAATGTTGCAAAAGCTCATCATCTGCAGATAATTTGTGCCTTTTACAGAAGCTAAATCCTTAGAACAAACGTATTAGCTATATGCAAAATCAGTTTCAAATAAATGATGACGTCTGCCCCAATGTCAAGTTTTCACTGAGGAGCTTAAATTTTTGTCAGGCAAATAAAAAACTGCTGTTCCCCTCATTAACACTTTGCAGCTATCAAATTTCTTTGCAACTTTTCATTCAAATCCTAAAAAACTCAGTTTACTTAAGCATGTGATTGTGCAGGACTAAATCCTTGAACTTTTACTAAGCTTTGTTCATTCTCCTTTTTCAGTCAGATATTGTATGAGCCACACAGCACAGTATTTGTCATATGTTTTGTAAAGCATAGAGTACACCAAAAATCAGTCAAAGTAGTAATAAAAGGCTAAGACACAGAAACAAGCTAATCAGAAAAAGAATTCTTCCTTCATCATCAGTATTTCCTTTTTTTTTTTTTTTTTTCTTTATTATTATTATTTTTTGCTATTGGTTTTCCCTCCTGGATGACATGGCAACATGGAGAGCAGAGCAAAGCAAGACAATCAGCTCATGAGCTCTCCGTGGTACCTATGAGGCCGACGAAGAAAACAAGATTAAGTGGAATCAACCCAGAACATTTCAACCCTGTGCAAAACACAGAATTGTATAAATTTAAATTTTTCTGTAGAAAATTGACTACGTTCAAAAAGTAACAAGAATCTCATTTTTCTTCTGCAGATGGCCAGATGGAAAATAAACAAGCTTTCAAATAGAACTTGTCCATCCTAAATAGTTTCATTGTTTTGAGAAAGGCTTTTAAATGTTACTTTACTTCAAATGATCAGTCCTTCAAGAATGTCAAGCCACTTAGAAAAGAACAGTAAAAGAAAAAAAAAGAAAAAAGAAATTATTTTTGCCCTTGTTGGAAGATGGGTGATCAAATAAAAGCCAACAGCAGTGAAACCTGGAAGATCTCAGAGAAAGAGAGAGATAAACAGACAGAAGGTCTCAGAGGACCTTACAGAGGACCACTAACAGATGTGGATAGTATGTTGTATCATTGTTATCAGGCAAAACTATTCCCTTGGATGTTAGTATCAATACTTAGGGATTTGAATAACAAAACAGATTTCAATTATCAGCACATTTCTATACCTGGTGAGGACTGAGTCCCTTGTATCAGGATACATTCTGCAGAATATTAGCTACTTAGGAGTGATTTGCCTTTTCATCCATCTCAACAGCCTGCAGAACAAAGGGGCAGGAGAAGGAGGGGAAGCTGGCAATGGTGCTTCTGATGGGCCCCTAATTGAGTCTCCATGTAGGCTCCCAACACCAGCCACCAACCAGAGATAAAAGACATGCAGAATTAGGGCAGGCCTTACAGCAGTAAATTCAAAATATCTCTAGGGCAGGTCTGGATATATGGTAGAGCTAAGGGCTATGAGAAGTGGTGAGAAGCATCATCCAGTCAGAAAGAAGGAAACAAAATGCTTCCTCACCTCACCTGCTACAGCCTCACAGCTTGTTTGTGTTCTCAAGTGTGAGCCTCCTGTGCGCCTTGGCGACTATATCTTCTCACATTTGGCCAAGGACCCCCACCCTTTGTATCGCAGGCTGCTCCACAAAGCTTCCCTGTGCTAGATCCTCCTGCAAACCAAGGCAGGAGGCTCCTCAGTAGAACAAGGAGTTTTCCCTCCACATTTACAGCAAGAAACAGGAAACATGTATAATTGGTTAATTTATACCCTACACTGAATGTTGGTTTATGTTCTGACATTAAAGAATATAAGAATCGTTTAAAACCTGGAAGGCAAATTCACTGTTGGTGCAAACAGCTGACTTCAGTGACATTCAGCTTGTTTATGCAAGCAGCAAATTTGGCCTGCGTGTACTTTTTGCTCAATGCTTCTGTCAGACAATGCAGAGCAAACAATATTTGGCTTCATCTCACTCTGGGCAGATCGACTATTTGCACCCAGGTCTTTTTTCTTTGCCTGCCAGTTTGAATTTTCCCTCATCCCAGGCTTTGATGTACCTTTAAAACAGCTGCAAAACACATTTCATGCCAAGGAGCAATTTGCAGGCACAGCACTAGACATTTCAGAGCATTGCTAGTTATTCATACAGCATTTTTTTGGCAGCTTTTCGAAATATAATACCATGAAACTGCCATCTCTCACAGTAAAAAGTATTCTCATGCATTTGTCTTTTCTGTGAAAATAATTTATAATTTTTTGCCACAACAGAGAACTTATCCTAGCAACACAGAAATTTTGAAGCCAATAGTTTGCTTTTAATAGTGCTAATTCTAATGCAGGCTTAATGAAAGCTATCTTGACACATGTGTACAAATCATGTCTTTCAGGTAACAGAAAGGAAACAAAGAAAACGAAATAAATAAATAAATGAAAACTTACATCCCCACCACATGCTTCAGCTGACCTACCCTTCCCCCAGGGAAAGCATGCAATGCCTGTAAATCATATGTATGCTGTGAAAGCAAAGGATCCTCTTTCTGTTCCTGCTTTTTTCTCTACAAATTGAACAAAGAAGTATTTTTAATTTGGATAATCTCACGTAAGAAAAAGATTTCTGTTAAGCAGGTACAGGTCATATGTACTTCATTTACTTGAAACTCCTAAAACCAGGCTAGGAAAGTTCTGAACTTTGTAATCTATGCATGGTTTCACCATAAAGATATGGTAATTTCTTTTCTTTTCTTTTTTTTAAAAAAAAAACATACCTTGCACTCATGTTTTAGTAACTGCAGCATTACCAGCAAACCCCAAAGCTGTTTGTAGTAGCTTTCCTCTATGAAAAAAGCTTCCATCACAGACTAGGTCATGGATTGATTACAAGAGGATAGTTTTAAAATACAACTAAACTAAGATCCAAACGTATGTCCTACAAAGCTGTGCACAGTTTCATCAGAGAATTTAAGTTCCATTGCTATTCAGCTACTAGCAAACCATTCCTGCAGACCAACAGTCACAGGGAACCATGTCTACTTTTCTATCTTTCCTCAGTTCAGCAGGTACACCACTGTTTTCTTATTTCACATCACAGGCAGTTTTAGCCATTCCCTGAGCTACCTCTTCAATGTAGAAATTAGACTCCCAAATCTCATGTTCTGGAAGACCTCCATCTCTATTCACCAAACACTCCCGATTTCATTCATCTTGTCAAAACCTCATTTCATCAGACTTAGAGGCATCTTGATATCCTAGCTTTTAGAAAAACCACTGATTCACACATGAGGGCTGAGCAGGAGGCAATTCCAGGAGAAACTCTTGAAAAGAGCTATCTGCAGCAAGTTTCAGCTCACCAGTGCATGTCCCCTCCTTTCTGGAAGGCAGGTCAGCCCTGCCTGTCCAGAAAGGGATGTCCTTCTCCCATCTGCTCCAGCCCCAGAATCTATCTGGGAGGCAGGAAAGAGGATAACTGCTGCCAATTCACCACTCTGTTCCTGCCCCCTCATGCACCATCCTCAGCTGCCAAGTAATTTGATATTCAGTTGGCAGCAAGCATCTTGTTCTCTCAGAGAAAGTAAACTAATTGCCTTCATTATTACTGTTGTTTCTCATCCTTTTTGTGCTTTGTGCCACTTGGCTCTTTTGATCATTCATCTTAAATATATACAGACTTCAATCCATTTAGATTTATCAGTGTTGCATTCTGCAGGTTATTACTCTTTCCAGAAAGGAAGTTTTCTTATAGTTTGATAGTGTTTTGATCAGTAAGGAGTCAGTGGCTTCCTTTGCATCTTATTTACTTTTCCCCTCCCTCCACACATCAGTTAATAAAAATATAAGAATGCAAAGTGTGCAGAAATCTTACAAGAAAAGAACAACTGCAGAAACATACAGAGAAGTTAAACACCTAGCAAATAGATAGCCTATCACCTAGCAAATAGGTAGCCAAGTCAGAAAACCTTCCTATCTTGATCTAAATAAATCAGACAGTCTCAAAAAACTACTTTATTTCTAACATCAGCTTGGTTTCATTTATGACATATTTCTCATTTCAGTTGCTTGAAATACTTTCAGCAGTGAGGAAAAAAAAAAATTACATGTGATAAGCTTTCCTTTATTTTTTTGGTTTAGTTTTAAATTAAAAAGAATGATCCAGCATCATCCCTAAACCCTACATTTAAAAATTTAAGTTAATTAAGAAAGGCAATATCAAACAAACAGCAGAAAGTGTGGATGCTTTTTGTTTGAAAAGAGACAATTTTTACTAAAACCAGAAGAAAAATCTCTACAAGTATTTCTCAACTAACTTGCTGAAGATAAATAAATATAGAATACGAACCTAAGACTCCAATTTGGTGTACAGAATAATAACTACATAAGGACAATAGTCAAAAACCTAAAGAATCCTCTTCAGGACCTTCTAAAACTGAAAACTTTACTTAGAAGTGCCTTTGGCTAACTATTTGTTAAAAGATACATATATCCAAAATGATGAGAGCAAATAGCACAACTAGGTAGCCTTCAAGTTGTCATTTAAGAGACCCAGATAGCAAAAAATACAGCCAACAAGGCAGCTGTAATATACCTGCAGGATGCTGGCATTAGGGCATGAGAGTTCTTTCAATCAGAGGAAGATTGTGGTTCATTCCTCCAGTGACCCCCACCCAGAAACAGCTCTGCAGCTGAGAGGTCCTGCACCTGTGTTATATGTATCAGTCTATCTCATCAGGCTTAGACATCCTAAAATAGAGTAAGCAAATTCAAAACGAGCAGTCACTTATCCCTATTGGATTCCATTCTGGCTTGTAACAAATTGTGGCTTTTATGAAAAATTACAATGAAATCATTTTGTGTTGAAAATGCTATTAAGAGATAGCGTAGGAACAAAACCAGCAGCATAATTCAATTTGTTTTCTCACTACAGATACACTGTTGATCAGTATTTCTTAAATCAAGGTCTTCTACCCTTGTGTCTTGTAAAAGACAGAGGACATTTCTTTAACCTCATTAAGTCCAAAACAAAGACCAGAAGGAATACTGTCTTCAGTTTTCAAAAGATGACATATGGTGTGTTCCACAGGATTGTCAGAACTAATCTCTGAAATCTTCACCTAAAATTGGCTGACAACAGTGCTAAGCTAAATTTAGTTTTGTATTAACCCTTAGGAATACAAGCACTTTCCAAATTGCCATCAAATAGTAAAACTAGTAACCTTTGCAATTCCATTTTGCTGTTCAACTGAAATCCTGAAGGCAGTACACGTGTGCCAACCTTCAGAATATCCAGTAGGAAAGATACCAAAGCCACCTTCAAGACAGAAACATAGAGTAACATACAGAATAAATTAGAAGGCAAAATAAGATTGCAATTCAAGAACAAAGCTATAGAGCTGATTTCCCAAGCTCTAGCTCATAGCTGCACTCTTACCATTGAAGGAAGTATTTCCTAACTGTTTGCCAGATACACTACAGTATCAGCATCATCCAGTCTGAAAAACTCTGAAAACTACCTTTTCACATTCATAGAAAACCATCCACAAAGGCACTCCAGTTTCGTGGCTTGACGAAAGCTCTTTTGGTTAGAACCCAGAAAGATATTCATTCCAGCACTTCCATTCATGTATGTCAAGAAATCAATGAAACTCGGGAGACCTCTGCCTCATTAGAGAATCAAATAGCTATTGTCCTGAGCAAGGACCTTAAGGAGTGGTGCCTGAAAGTATTAAGAAACTTTTTTTGATAGCCAGCCCCACACACTAGATCTGTGAGTGGATAAAACATCATTTTGCACTTCACAGATTTTATAAGGAAGGCTGATTAAATGCTAAGATACTCAGTTATTATAGTCAGCAATCATGTAGACAGAACAGGACTTCAGTAAAAGGAAAGGTTTTCCATGAAGTGCAGAGTCATCAGGTAAAACTACTCCTTCCATCATTTCAGATGGTCTCTTCCAGCTCTACTGAAGGTTGTTTCTAGCATTACTCTGTACAGCATGTAAGGCTATCCAGAAAGATCAATAAAATCAGTGAACACTAGCAAAATCATTTTAACAACACATCCAGACTTATGTTGCTCAAAAAACTAGACAATGTAGGCATTCTTTGGCTTAGCAGCAAAGGAAAGCTTACATCTCTAGAAATCATTTCCCTTTGATCATTTCTTGATCAGACACAACAGATTCCCTCAACTTTATCTGAAGAAGCTGCCTTAACTCTTCCTAGACCTTCTTCATGCTAAGGCATATAACGTACTACTGTCCTAAGGGCAGTTATTTTTCTCATAAAACATTTGACTAGAATAAAAGCCCTTTTTGGAAGTGAGGAATATGTGTTGTTCCCAAAATATTTTTGTCCCCTCAGCTGTAAGCTACAGATTCCTATACTTGTACAGGTGTTCCTGTCCATGGCAGGGGGGCTGAAACTAGATGACCTTAAGGTCCTTTCCAGCCCTAACTATTCTATGATTCTATGATTCTATATTGGATAAGAAACCCCAGCTTGAATTGAAACTTAAATAAGAATTAATGTTCATAGTTTAGGCATATTTTTATTCATTCTAATGATGAGGGTTATGGGGGTTGTGCTAGATGATCTCCAGAGTTGTTTTCCAAGGCCAACACTGACTTTGTGATTCTGTGGTTCTTTTTCATGGCTTTTTTATTTTATTCAGTTTGTGTCTTCTTAAGTGGGAGTCCATTCTCATAAGCCAAAAAATATTTTTTGTTTTCATTACTTGAGTCCAGTTATGTTTATAGACTTGCCATTTCCCATTCATTGACAATAGTTCATTGGATGATCATATTGTAGTTACCCATTCTAATCTACTCACACTATAAATTAAGATTTTTCTTCATGGAATTTCATTGCACACATCTTAACACTTTAAGTACACGAAAACCAAAACAACTACAAGCTATATAAATATATAAAAATATTTATTCTGAATAAGAGATTTTTGGCGTTTTAAGATATGTGGGTTTTTTCTTCATAGAACAAATAAAATTTCCTTTTTTTTTCCTTTGAATCTGATATATTAATTAGGAGGCACCTGGATGAGTGATTCCATTATAAAATTGCATTGACATAGTAAGTAAATGTCAATCATAGCTTGATATCAAACACTAATGAAAAAATTGGAATCTGTTGCATAAATTCATAATATTTTTCTTATCAATTAATTAGAGGGGTGAGTAGTGAAAATGTTGCTGCAGTTAAGAGAAAAGTAAGACTTTATTATGAAAGATTCACATCATTTAGAGAGGAAAAAAAAAAAACCAACAACCAAGAAAATCAGCACAATTCATCTATATTGCTTTTATCTAAAACTGAGCAGATGTTAGCTTTTTCGGCAGTTAAGCTACTATTAAGAATTTGCAGGACTACTCCTATTGCACGTATTATGCACAAGAAATTAAATTATTTTTTAAGTGGCAGCAATACTTGCACCTCAACTGCCTTGTTTATTGGTGTGTTCCACAAAGGTTTAAGTTAAAAAGAGTTTCAATTTAATGTTTAAACTAGACTGTGTCTTGAGTTATAATGTATCTAACTGTCATATAATGTGTACTGCAAAACGGTTATGGTGTGGAGAACCTGCAAGCTGTAGTTGTCTTGTGTGAGACCAGAGGGGAAATTATTCTTTTTCTCATGAATTTTAAAGACTGCAGGAATGTAGGACTTTACTATTAAAAATAAATTCCACTAAACTGGGAAAACAAAATGATCATGACATTATATCTGCTGGAAAATTATTTATGGTAGTGAAGGAAGTATAAAAGATAAGATCTTCAATGTAAGCAAAACTGTAAACCAAACAAAAATATATCCTGCAATTTTGAAGTACACATTTGATGTTTTCTTTTATCGATATGTGTTTCCATCTCCTCATCATTGGCTGCCATTTGTGAAGGTGAAAGTATTTTGAGATGATCATATTTACAGCCCAAAATAGATATCTAGACATAATAAGATATTAATCTGAATTTCTGGGAACTAATTTGAACCTTAATATTTTTTACTTTTAAAGGGTTTTTCCTCCAATACAAAAATTTACTGGAAAAGATTTTTTTTTCTTTTTCTGGCATTTCCTAATTTATAATATAAGGATTATAGTTCACTAACATTAAAATGTTTTTCTCTATTAGACAGAAATTAGCTAAAACGTTAGCTGTAACCACAATACAAAATATGATAAATAGTAGAACAAAATAAGAATGTTTTAAATCCAGTAAATTAAAATTTCATATTTCCGTATCATATCACTAACTACTACAGTTTCTAAAATACTGTAATAGTGTGAGGAGTATTATAACATCTTTAATTTATTTTAGATCCATTTAATACATGTTGGAACTGAACCTTAATGAAAATCTTAATGGGCACTCTCAGATTTTCATGGTCAGTGGCATTTTGACCCTCCCATACAACTTAGCATCATATTTTCTGAAGCAAGTAGGCGTTGCTACTCCTGGAAGTTTAAAACAATGTCACAAAAAGATATATTAAAAAAATTCTTACATCATGAATATTAAAAAAGTCTACGTTAAAAAAAAAATAAGGCTAAAAAAGAGAAAACCCAGGGCCTTTTAATAAGGAAGCAAGAAGCTGGAGCTCATTTTATGATCTTAAGTAATCTCTGAACATAAAAAAGGAAATACTGACACCATGACAACACAGATAAGTTTTCTGCTTTGCAGATTTACTTTTAGGTGGTACGATTCAAATTTATACTGAGAGACCAACTCCAAAAAAACAAAGGAAAAACTGGCAATGAGGGGTTTTCTCCACCTTGGCTGAAGTGAACTTATCCAGTGTTTCATCCCAGCAGAGTGCCTAACAGAAAATTGCTCAAACTATAATTCTCTTTGGCTTGCCAAAAGAGGATTATGGGTTGAGGTAAGTGTTGCAGGAAATGTCACCTGCACTTCTGCCTAGCAATCAATCAGGAAAGGACTTTTGTTCATCTAAGAAAAAAAAGAAGTGTACCATAGTTGTTATTCTTTATCTAACAAGCTAAGTAGATAATATACGAACTATTTCTCTGTAGTTACTTTCTAAGTTCTGATGGATTAGCATGCATGGAAAACGAGTGCAATTGAACTGCCTTTCAGTTTGTGCTCACAAAGAAAGGGGCATGAAAGTTGGCTAAAGGAAACTAAGGGATAATTGATAAGGTTGTACACAGTTTATTGTGCGAGTGATTGTAGCTTAATGTAGGTGGAGTTTTTAAAAGAGATTAAAGTTTTGATAATTTCTTTAGTCATTTGGCTCCTAAACAGCAACAAAAATCCCCAGTAACAAAGCAAAACTAGTAAAAATAATAATTCTCATATTCCATATTAATACACCTTGTTTAAAACAAATGGAAGGAAGCTTATGAAACAAACATAGTGGAAATGATTTGTGTCTACTTATTTGCTCTTCTCCTGTTTTAATCATATCTCAAGAGACTTGGGAAATAAATACTGTCAGTGACGAGAACATTTTATCACAGCAAGGAAAAGAAGTTATGATCCCGCTGGGACACTCCCTGCCTTGTGGGTATTTATAAGTATAGCAATAATGTCACTGCTAGAAAAAATACAATTAATTTTGTATAGCTGTTTGTTATTCTAAAAAGACCAGGGAGACTAAGATTTGAACAATAATATATGCAAAAAGTGTTTTCTCTGCCTCATCTAACACTAACATTCAGGGAAAATTACAATGTCACAGACCATAAAAGCAACAAAAAGGTCAGAAGAAATACTCTTTATAATATATGCTTTAATATTAATGTACAATGTGCACCTGAAGGTTCCCATTCATAAAATCATCCTTATTTAGAAAAGCCAGTCCAGCAAGTGCTTACCTTTTGTTAAACACAATGAAGCTAAAGTTCATGCTTGTAGGCTTGTCTGAGCTGGAGACAGCAGTCAAATCTTGAGTGTAAGACACCAGGTGGTGCCTTTCACATTGACTTGCTCTTTCTTTTAATAGATTTATTACAAAGCCTGGCAGACTTGGAAAGCAGTATTTTCCAGAAAATTTTCTCCCTTTTTCTTCCTTTTGATGTTTTAAAATCTTGATTCAAAGTTTGTTGAAGTCAATAGGAACATACAGTAGGTAAGTTATCGAGCAAGTTTTAAAAATATTAAATGTCTTTGACTCTTAGCAGCATTTGGGACTCATTAGTATCTCTGAAAATTATTCAGAGTGATGCAGGAATGATCTTTTAATATTATCAGAGACACTGTAATAATTAATGTGAGCACCTATTAACAAGCTTTGGTTTATGTACAAACCCTGCAGTAAACATCAAATTCACCCTGGTAGTGTGTAGTGCATAGGCTCAAGGAATAGCTCCTCTAACCAAGAGCTGCAATAACCCAGGCTTGAAAATGGCCAAGTCATAAGCTCTCCTCACAGTCTGTGAGCATTCTCAGTGTGCTTTACAAGCCCCTGCACTCCCCAGCCCGCTTTCATCTGCCTTCACCTCAGGCTCCAGATGTGGGAGGCAGCAATATGATGGGAGTTCAAAGCAGCAGACCATGAAACAAGCTCATCCAGGCTCTTCCATGAGGAGCCCCTGGCTGGCAGACCACCTTCCCCATCTGCAGTGCAGCACAGCAGTGTCTCCTCCGCGTGCCGTCTTGATGGGCCAGGTGCAGCTGGCAGGCAGATTGCAAGCCCTACCAACAAGCTGTGTCTGGTAGAGAAGACAGTGGAAAGCCTGCACAATCAAAGGATTCAAGGTGTGGAGGCAGTTCCTGGCTCTGAGCCTTGCCTGCTGCAGCTGCTTGCTGCCACAAGGCAAAACAGGCTGTGCAGCTCATAAGTGTGTTTGGTTTTGGGGAAATAGGAGTCTCCAGTACCTCTGTGCTCAGGGTCCCATACACACCAGGAGTAAAGGGCTGGAAACAGTAAAAGGAGACAACATGAGGACATGAGTCATGGACTAGGAAGGTGTACCACATCTGTCCGAGGAAGAGCTCAGAAGCTGCAGCCCTGCAGTGGGGTGGGAAGTACCGCGCAAAGTGGAATGAAGATTAGTGGATGTGGACATTCTGCCAATGTAGATACTAGAGATGGGAAACACTCAAAAGAGATTTAGAAATCTGAGCCAGAGGCCTGCTCTCTACATGAATGATACTTTATAGTGGAACATGAGTATATTACTCCTGCTGTTTCCTTGCCAGCACTTACCGCATTGCTTTATTTAGCCCCTGTTTTCAGTAAACATAAGTTTTACTCTTGTGTTAAAAGTAAGGTAAATTTCAGAAAGTTTTATCTATTTCTGGTAAGAAACTTCAATATTTGCTGGCAATATCATAAGAAATGAATTTTGCAATCTATTGATGCTTCAGTTCCCAAACCCCAAAGTTTGCAAAGCGCAATAATGAATATATAGGAACCTTTTAAAGCTGGAATTATTACTTTTTACATAGAGAACAAAAATTTATTGAATGCAAGTTGTTTTTTTTTTGCTGTGCAAATGTAGAAACTCTGTTTACATCACTTCTTAGTCAACAGTTTGCAGTTGAAAGAGAAATGAGCCTTTGGTCAAAGAAGCAACAAAGAAAACACTGAATCATAGAAAAAAATATATTTAGATATTGCAGAAATGTCCATGAAAAATAACCTCAAATATGCACAAGAAAAAGGTGTCTTCACTGGTTGTGAAAACTCAACACCATTTTAAAAAATAAAACTAAAAGTCTTGTCATATGAAACCTAAAAGAGCAAAACTATGGCAGCTTTTCTCAATAAAATATAAAAATAGATACAAGTGTTGTAGTGCTACATCATACAGAAGCATTGTGTATCAGTATGAAAAGGTGAAGACTTTTTAAATACGACCTTTTCTGAGGCAATTTATTTCCTATGCTTTGCTTTAAAACGGTGCTACCCACATAGCTCTCGCTCCTCGCATGTCCTCTACAAGTCCATTTG
>JBCJKH010053494.1:57909-75640 GCA_039877255.1 Loriculus beryllinus
TATTTAAGAAAGCAAACATCCTCATCTTCTGATATGTAATGGAGAATTTAAAATAGAATGTGGATTTTAGCTATACAAGCTCAAAAAAAAAAATTCTCAGCCATTCAAAGCTGATGACACTAGACGACTGTCTTGAATGACTGACATGTCTTATGGAAATCCTAGTGGTCTGAATGCTGGCTGGACTGTCTGCCAGCCAGCTCAAATTACACCATTAAGCAATTGGGGAAAAACAGAAGACCTTCTGAAGCACAATCCTTTCACTTCTGAGATGTTGACATACCAGGTACTTCAAAATTGACACTGGATTTGATGTTTGCCATTGAGAACCTATCCTAGTCAGTGCTTTCAACATAATTTAGCAAAAGGATGCTAGCAGTTTCAAGATCAGCATTTCTACAGCAGCCACAATAAGAACAATGCAAGTCACTTAAATTGTGGACAAATTTAGGTGTCAAGATGTGCAAAGGGTCTGTTAAAATAATTAAAACAATCCCAAATGTATTAGCTTAAAATTACAGTTCATGCTCCAACATACAATACTCACCACTTCTGATCATAGTAACTTAAGCTATTAGTTCTATGATATTTATTAAGAAGCAGCTATAAGTTACAGAATAGCCGGGGATAAACAGAGTTGGTTTCTTTCCAGAAGACAGTTAAATGACTTAACTTACAGCCAATGAAGAGTTCAACACATTCTCTATATCATTTTTTGGTATGCTTACTACAGAAAGCCGAATTTGTCTGTTTTGGCTCTTTAGTGTTTAAGCTTGTCTGACTTTGACATCAGGATTAAGAATTGCTGTCCTCCCACTCCTCAGTACCAGATATTCTTCTCGTGTGTCTCATATACACTCTTCTCATGTGTCTCATATACACTCTTCAGTTTCATCTTTTCTGATAACGACAGAGACAGACTTCCTCAAAATTCACATTGCAAGATTTACCATCCAAACCCAGATCTTACTTTAAATTCAAGTTTTTGCTATACCCTTCTCAGATGCAGACATCAAAGGTGAACACTCTTCTGGTAGCAGCCTTTTCCATGCTCTTTAGGAGGCAAAATAATTTCTCTACTTTTCTGTATTGTTTCCCTTTGCACATGTTCAAGTACACCATAAGGCCTCTAACTACAGCCCTGAAAACTGAGTGCTGGGATGGTTGCTTGGCACACTTCTTTCTGCATTTCTGCTTTGGGCTTTTTTTGTCTACCATGTACACAGTGTACGAACTTTGAGATAACTGTTACCTTGTGATGATTTTTTTGCAGCTATAGCCGTTCAATCTGATGCTTTATATCATAATGGAACAACATCCCATTTCTATTTGTCCTTTCTTAACTTTACCAAACAGCTGATTCCTCCTATGCTTTTCTGTGTAGACGACATACAACCATTTTTAAACAGTAAAACTCTGGATTCGCTCTGTTCTGTTAAGGAACTGATGAATGTACCAGGACTTTTAAGGTATTTGCACATGTGAGGCCTCCATCCCATTTTCTAACTCTCTTCTACCCATTTCAGTAAATGCATCTGTTAACATCACCACCATTTTTTAAGGACAGAATTAATATATCAGTGGATACATAATACAGTGGATATATAATACAGTGGAACCTAAGTAGAAAATTATAGAAAAGACATCACTTGACTCCAATTAGCTACAGGTTTTGAAAGCTCCTTACTAGAAAAAGAAACAGGCAGTCAGTAAATTAATTCTTTCATACAGTACAGTATGTACATGTTGGCAAGAAGAGAGCCCCTAATCACAGGTCCTTGGCAGTGGCACCTGTTATTGTGGAAGAGCTGAAACCATTTAGCCATCACTAGCTAAATTGTTTGTGTTCACTAGAGCAAGAAGTATTTCTTTGGAATGTACCTCAAAAGAAATTAATGCACGGTATTAATACTTTCAAACAGACTCAATAAAGGCACTGTTGCTCAACCAGTACATTTGTTGTCTCCAACTGTTAAAAAATAAAAATTATTCTGAACAAGTAGCTACTGTTGCTCTAAGAAGGCTTCCTTACTACCTCCTAGTAATTTCTTCTCTTCCTATAAAAGCTTAACATAAAAACTGCTTTTATCTGAAGCGTGTCAAGTCTCACCTTTATATCTAAAATTATGAGTTAGTGTAACAGTATGCATTACAAAATTATACCATTTACTTCAGACATGTCTGAACAGCTGAATCTTCAAACTATACAAAAATAAAGTGTATGAATCTTACAAAAGGAGGACATTAAGACATTAGTAGCTAATCCAAAAAAATATTACACCTTACACACAGCAGAAAGCATAAGCAATGTAGCCTGCAACAGCTTTCAATTAGCAGGACCACTGAAACAAGTATCAGCTAAAATTGGAACATTCCCAAACCCAGTAACATTTCCAATTTATTATCTTTGCCACAATACAAACTTTTACAAACCAAATGTCCGATGTCTGTCTGTAAACAAAAGCTACTATCCCCCCTCCTCATTTGAAGAGGGTGAATATTTTCAGTCCTCAGTCAAGATTTATATCCATCACTTGCATAAGAAATCAAGAGCCTCTTCTCTTGTTAAATTACCTTTTTTTTTTTGTGTGTGTGTGTGTGTGTGTGTGAGATACAGCCTGCAGTGAAGCAAAAATCACAGTGAAAGTCCTGGGAAAAGCATGGTCTTTACAGCAAGACTTGAACCATTCTAATAATAAATGCATCTAACAAACCTTTACCATAACAAAAGCATGGCATTTCCATTTCCAGAAATCAAGTCAATTAGAAATCCTAAGTTCTACTTAAAAACCCGAAAAGAGCTAACAGTGAAAAGATTCATCTTCTCAGACAAATAAAAGTCTTTCAGTTTCACTTGTAGAGACTTTTCCAGTCTGCAAAACAGTAGTGCAATTCCATTAGTTCTACTTTTCATTTTTTCTTAAAGTCCAGTAGATAAATGTCCTAGCTCTACAGAACGACAGGAAGATGCTTCAGGAAACAAGAAACTTTGGGAAGCCCAGGAAAGCTTACAAGTCCTTTAAAGCTTGGGGAAAAAAAAAAAAAAAAAAAAAACCACAACCTAACAAAACAAAACAAACACTAAGGAAAAAAAAAAAGAAAAAGAAATAAATAGGCAGAAATGAATGTAAACTGTCTGAACTTTTTAATGATTTCTCATTGACAGCTGGCACGACCTTTGACAGTACAGTGAAGTTAAATATAGTTGACCTACAGAGCATTCCATTAGGGCATCCAGTTTGGAATGCTCAAATGGAATCACATTCCTAAAGATTTAAAAAACAGAGTTCTCATACCACTACTACAGGCTTCTTCTGCCCACCTCACTTACACTTCTTCTTAAAAAGGCTTTTTATTTTTGATGGCTTTTTGGTTTTTTCACCATTTTGGTAGAGGTCCTGTGGGATGCTACTTATCCTGGGGACAGAAGCAGCTTCATGGCTGGGTTTAGTATCACTGCTGGCTGAAGAACAAGAGGTGTGCCGAGGCTTTGGGATAGGGATCCCAATTGAAAGTTGGTTCATGCTGCAGGACTTCTCCAGGATTCCATTATAAACTTTGCTTGCAGGACTAAAGATCATGCTCTTAGTTTCTGCCATGCCTACACAGTCAGGAGAGCCCCTAGAAATATCTGCAGTTAGAGAAGAGGAGTCTCCCGTAGATGATTCCTCCAGGGAGCATTCTTCTGGGGATACTTTCTGAGAAGAAAGCACCTGGTAGATCTCAAGACTTGCTGGAGGAGACTGCTTCCTTCCAGTGGATGAATTTAACGAGTCACATTCCGAACCTGTTTCCTGTACTTCCCTGAATCAGAGCAAAGAGAGGAGAAAACACAACTGAAACTACTAATTGCTTTATACAGTTAAAAAAGGAAATTAATTTAGAATCAATAACATTGGCCTAAAAGCACCACCCACACTTTTCCTTAGTTAATTAACAAAAACCATTTAGTTAAACAGTTTATGGCACAACTTGCATAGCATCATTTCATTATCTAAACTTAAGAGAGTTAATTGTGCGATCTCATTTTTGTGGGCAGCAGCATCCACCCAGAATCAGTCGTTTGTATTTCACTTCAAAGAACAAAACCTATCTTTCTGGCATGTGAAGTCAGAAAAGTTATAAAATGAAAGGAGGAGATTTAAGCCTATCATATATAAAAAGTTTCTTCAGGACAAGTGTCCCTACCTTTCAACAAGCTCATTTGCTCCTTCCAAAAGGAATTTAACCTTTTCCTATGAGGCCATGTAACAAGAGTAGGTACACGCTCAACATGCTGTAAGAATTGTGTTACCATCCATCTTCTCTTCGCCCAGTAGCTGACATTGCTTTTGATCCTAGTTTCAGATGTAAAAGCCAGTAACATATTGTAATGGAGAATCAGGGTTAGTTCAGTGCACCCTGGACTGTAACATTACTTAACTGTATATGACATGCTAGCTATTTACATATACACACCAGACAAGAACTCTCTCTGTTCCATGTGGACTACATTAATCTATATTATCCTACAGATTATTTTAACTTTTTGCTTGATTCAACCCCTAATTCTGAACTGCTACTCTCAAATAATCCTATCAGATTTCCAAGTGCTATTTGCTAATCTCCATACCATTGTTTATCAGCAGAGAAGTAAATGGCTTCCTCCTCATCTTCAGTTCGATAAATTGCTGGGCAGCTTGACACAGAAAGGATGTCAGGGTCAGGTGAGTGCAAAGCATGCTGAGACTGTGGAGATGATGACACAACATTGCGTCTTGATCGACACAAGCTACTGCTTCTTGCCAGTGTGCCAGGAGGTTTTACAATGGACCCTGAGGCAAAGAAAAAGCAAACCAAAACCCTCCAAGTGACATTAAAGAAAAACTGGCATCACATTCTACAGTTAGGTGAAGCTCTAACTAAGATGCAACTGCAGCAGTTTGTGCCTGACAAATATTACTCCGACCATGTGCACTGCAGCTCTGGCCCACTATATTCTCTTGAGAACAAAGAGAAAGATTGTACTAAAACTTCCAACCCTCTATAAACTAAAAGTAGCAGTGCTGAAATCAGTATATTACATAACATCCTTTATTTTACTTGTGTGGCAATTTGGAGCTTAAAAGAATATGCAAAGGTTTTACAATGTAGATACACTTAACCAAACAGCCATGAAATAGGCTGCATTAGTTGAAAGTGATATTAGCTGCAAAACATCAGTTTCATTCACATAACATCATATAAAACACAGAATTCAACCTCATTTTTAGCTGAAGATTTTCCTTTTTGGTAACACTTTCTCTTGCCAGGCTAACCATGAATTTCCGGAAACAAAGATACTAAGAACAAGTGGAAACAGCAACTCAAGACTTGATCAGGAAAGTATCTAAAATGTTCTTAATCCAATTCCTCCTTGAAAATATTATTAGGCAGCAAAATTTCTATGGAAATAAACCTACAGACCTGTTTTCAGGCTAGCTGTTAGGAGTCTCAGGATTTCTCATACCCCTCCTCAAACTGTCCAACATAACGCGTTACTGTTTAGGTAAGACAGACCTACCCTGATATTCAAAATGTTTACCAAACACTGGAAAAAAAATTGAAAAGGTTATTTCTGTAGACAAGGATGCCTAGCCTGACAAATTCATTTTATGTTTTGAGATGCCAGTTTAGCATTAGGTAGATTACAATTTCCTTTCCTGAAATCTCAGAAAAAGTCAAGCTGTCATTCTGGTTTAGTGCAGGAAACAAAACAGCAACTAGCTGCACCTTTACCACCACTTAGATTTTGTTTCCTAACCAGATGAACAGAAAAGAAAGGTTTAAAACTCCCAACATGACAGTTGTCATGTCACTGAAACTTCTGATTTTATTCTGATGTACTCCCCTACTGACCTAAAGAGCAGGGGTTCACAGGTCAAAAATAAGATTTGGTCATCACAAAAATATTCCCAAAAAAGTAAATGTGAACTGAGATAACAGAGTAAGAACTCCTTTAGAAAATTTATACTATGTGTCGAGGTAAATCAGATGCCGTCCTACTCACTCGTATAAAAAAAAAGGAAAAGAACACACCATCAGTGAATTTTGAGAGAAGTCACAAGCTTTTGGTTCCCTGTAAGTGTATATACACAGAATTACGAAGGATTCAGTGATGAGAACTTAACATCTAGAATTATCTACTACAAATGAAACTCACTAGATTAAGAAATTAGCTGTATCCTAATCAGTCAGTGGAAAAGCGGAAGTTTCACTATCACCTTCATGTATGATTTTGTTCCACTCTTGTACACTATTTCTTTATCCCCTTTTGTTCTTCAGCTCAGGACTGATCAATCAGCTCTATTACATCACACCATTTAAACCATCATCCCAATTGCTGCAGCACAAAGAAGCCTGTCTGGCAGACTTCCAATTTTGTCAATATTGAGACCAAATGATACTGGGGCAAGATAACAAGCCCAGATTAGGGCTTAGGTTTAGGTCCAGAGACTGAAATGGCTGTGTTCATAGCTGACCTGTCTGCAGGTTGCATTTTGCCTGAAGCATCATGAATGAGAGAAACGATTTTGCTTCTGTCCTTCCTCATGTGCATTTGTCATTTTTGTCTAAAGGATGGGAATAATTTACCAAATTAACCTATAATAATTTGACTCCTGTAGTTTCAACCACAGATCACTCAATTTTAAGTAATGTTGTAGGGGGATTAATGAACTTTTCACTGTAGACTGTAGAAAGTTTGTTACATTCAGAAGAAAAATGTGCTCCAGGCACAATAAATGAAGCCAGCAAAGTGGCAATCATTCTCCTTACGCTATTTTAAAATATAGTTCTAATTTCTCCTGAGAATCACAGCCCTGGAAGAAAAATGTACACACATGACAAAGTTTTCTTCCCTACCCATTCCTCAGCTTGATATTGCTTGTTTGAATAGCCACATGGGAGCTCATATCTTTGATTTGCCTCTAGAGTCCAGCTCATCAAAACTTCCATTAAACAGGCTCTTGTATTGATGTAATAACTCAAGATACAAGGGTGGTCTGAATCCCCAGTGTATATCCTTGGAACATAGTTTAACCAAAGCTGGATTTCCCTCTCTCCAGTACTTGGCCTCTCTGCCGTGCACTCAAACAACCCACTGTATGCAAATACAAATATTCTGCCTGAAAGCTTCCCTTAGACAACAAGAAGATTTTGTTCCAGCTACTAAAGAATGTTTTAAAAGCTATGTAGCACACAGCCTTTCTAGGGTCTGATCTTAATGGTATCTCAAGGGACCCTAGACAAACTGCATCCTTTCCATATGAAAAAATACATGTGCTAACAGAAATTCAGCACTATTCATAATTTTTGTCCAAGCAGCAATCCAAGCATGACAAGCAGACTTTCAAAATCTTAACTGGATTGGCCCCTCACTTCCCCACTGAAACAGAAAAAAGACTTTCTCTTCACGTTATCTTTATTACAAACCCCAGTTTTCAGTTCATCTAAGTCCCAAAAGATGCATCTGAAATGCCAGATAGAATTTTGGTTCTTTTGGCTTTAATCCAATCCTGTTTGATTTCAGCACTCTTCTCCCACCTCACTTCAAAATCCCATGCTTCCACAACTTTCCCACTTTATTTTTACCGAGCTCACCACTTACCATAAAACTGTGAAACTATCGGAGGAGTATCTTCATCTAAGTCATCAACTCCCCCTGCGATTGGGTAAGGAGGAATGGAAACACGAGGCATAACTACCCAGCTGTGATCAGAGTAGAGAGAAGAGGTCAAGCTTGGTAGCCCAGAATTGTGTGCTATTTGAAAACCACAAATCTTCTCAATCTGTTGCCATCGATAAAGACGCTCTCGTAAACATGTTGTCAATTCAGAGAGTGCTTTCCTGAAGAAAAGCACACAAAGTTATATACACTGCTCTTAAAGATAAAGCAAAGCAACACAAGTACAGCCATTCCAGCATACCAGAACATCCAATTAAGATTGTCCAAATATTTATGCTTTAATATCTTTTAAACTGATTTACTTAAAAGTACAAAACCACTTAGACACTAAATTCCGTAAATCCCCCAAAATTCCATTGTTATAGGAATAACCTCAAAAGAATATGCATCCTGGTAATACTCTTACTTTGCTTCAAGAATTTTATGGTCCACCTCATCCAGTGAGGAGCTATGTGCAACATGCAATGTTCCAAACACAGTGCTTCTCTTCTTTTTTATCTTTTCTGCCTGAAAAGCAAGATGAAATGCAATACTGACAGTTCGCAAACGAGTCAGAGGAGAAAAAGTATCCAAATGTTTATCTGAATAATTTGTATTTACCATCTCATATCTAGCAACAGATCATGGAAAATCTTTAGCTAGAACTTATTACCTCATCTTTAGCAATTGCCAACTGCATTTCTGCATGCTGTCTTTTGATATTGTAATACTGTACTTCAACTTCATGTGTTAACTGAAGCCACTTCTGCAATGCTTCTGGAACAGACCAATTACTTCTCAGCTCAAACTCCTTCTCAGCCTTTTTTAAAGCCATGCGAACCTAACAATCAAGAAGAAATAAGTGTCACCAAGAGTATCATTAGAACTGACAGCAGAAGAAAGTGAAATATAAGCATCTTTATACACACAGCAACATGCTAAGGCTTTACAGAGCTTTGGTGTGTGCCAATTGCTGTCAAGAAGGTGGATCTGGCATTTCTGAAATGAAGCATACGAATTTCCATATACTCCATTATACGTAAGTATATTTTTTCTATTACATATACTCCCTAACTTGAATCTTAAATAGTTTTATAAGACAGCATCTTTATTCAGTGCAATAAATCCAATCTATTGCTACTCAAAGCAGTGAGACAAAGGTATTATCGCTTACCTGTGAACAAGACAGAAAAAACCTTTTGTACATATGTATTTTGTTTCATTAATTCAAATATATTAAGATGTACAAAGTGTATGTCATTTTAATGTACAAAGTATATGTCTTTTTATGGTTTAAGGATTATTTTACTAGATAATGGCATGATTGATATTTCCATTCAAATCTAGCATGAGACAAATGCTGCTTTAAACATTCCTAAGGATCTATTAAAGCCAGGACCAATTTAAAGTCAACACTAAGAATATAAAAATCTTGCAGATACCTGTACTAGCTCTTCCTCTGCATATTTGAGCCTGCTGAGCTCACATTCAGCTCCCTCTCTCAACTCCCTTAGGCGATGAGCTTCCCGTTTTGCATCATTGATCTCATCCATCATTTTGCGCTCCAGATTTTGCTTTTCCACAGCAACATTTCTATTCTCCTCTTGTGCTTTCTCAAGCCTTCACAATTGAAAAAAAAAAGTGAAAAAATACACAGCATATTTGTTAAAAGTTGCAGTTCTTAGAAGAAAATGTCTCCAGCAACAGGGCAAAAGGCAACAGGCACAAACCAAAATACAAGATGTCTGAGAATCAGGACGCATTTTTTCATCATGGGGTGACTGAGCATTGGCAACAGGTTGCCCAGGGAGGTGGTATAGTTTCCATTCTTGGGCATATTCAAAAGCTGGCTGGACATGGTCGTGGGCAACCTGTTCTACATGATCCTGCTTGAGCAGGTAGGGCTGGACAAGATGATCTCCAGAAGTCCCCTTCCATCCTCAACCAGTCTGTGATAATAAAGACTGTGCAAGCTTCATGAATCAACAGCAATTATATCAGACAATGTGACATCCATGTCAGACAAAACATTCAAACTTCTAGCTGAGCCTTCATTAAAGATGTAATAAAAAAAAAGGTCCTCATAGACAACTGAGTGACAGCTGCACCAGAGACTACCAACTTTCACACACAAATATGCAATAGAAAGTACAAAGTAATCAGTCCAGGTCTGCTTCAATCTTAAGAGCTTAAAAACAAGACAAATATTCTTATTTTCCATGTATCTAAGCATTCCAAAGTAAACTATAATTATATGAAAATAACAGTACATACTTGTAAATCTGCAGGTTAAAAAAAACCCTATTCTCTACCTTCATATGGCCTACTAAAACATCCAGGAGGAATTTCTATGCAAAAACCCATTACCACTGAATCACAGTTTCCATGCAAAATGAAGATAAACAAGGCAGCTGAAGGTAAGTAATTTATGGCTGTAAAGGATCTGTATTTGTATTTAGTCTCAAAACAAAAGAACAAATAAACATTAACTTTTTTACTTTTTATACCTTTCCTGCAAGTCAAGAAGACTTTGCTCTGCTGTTTGGAGACTTTCTAAATCCTTCATCATTTTTGTGATATGCTCTCTTGAAGTTCTGTTCTGTGTAAATGCAAACCAGCAGCCTCCAAAACCAATAACTATAGAAACTGTTAATATAAAATCCTTCATCCAGTTGTGAGGGGGACCTGCACAGAAAACAATGTGATTATTAGCTAATTCACTGATACAGACAACAGACTACGGACCTCCCCTCCGCCCCCGAGCCTAAAAGGTGTCAAAACCTGATACTAAACAAAATTCCATCTCCTTTATCTCAAACCACCTCCAACCTTTCAAATGGATTCCAGAGCATTTTCCATACAGCATAATCTACTCTGCTCTAATATAATCTACTTAATCTGTTTAGCTCAGATCTGGTCTGACTTGCAAACTCATTCATTACACTCTAAACTGACCACCAAGCTCTGGAAAGGCCTCCTAGTTCAGGAATACCCAACATGCACAGTACCAGTAACTGTGTATAAGCAAGCATGCACACCAGTGGTAATGTGGTACAGAAATACCTGGATATGCTAAAAATGGAACAGGTGAGAAAATGCTGCATTAAATTTAACTGCACTTAAACTCAAGTCTGCACAAAAGACACTAGATTTGCACTACCATCTCCCTTTTTAATTCCTTGGGGAAGGTCATCCCCCCTCATTTCAGCATCCCAGCTTACACTGTCCCAAGCTAATGCAGAAGAGAATGCTACATTAGCTGCAAGTGTAATTTAAAGATTAAAAGACTTTTAGAGTACACTTCTTGTCACACAAAAGAATGTCAGATGGCATTATACTAAAATTTCTACACAGTCTCATACACAGAAATGAATCTTTGTCCTGATCCCAGCATCCTGATCATCTTTTTTAATTCACTGCCCAGTTCCACAAGGCATGCCAAGTAACCTGTCAGTACACCCACAAAATAGACAAGCCGTCCTACCTATCAAGTGTCATTGAAAATTCTATCTGTTGAATTCTTACAAACAAGAGATAAGACAAAAAAAAAAAAACCAACCAATCAAACAAACAAACAAAAAAACCTAAAAAAAAAAAAAATACTAACGGGTGAGAGGTCCAAATAAAACAACATCCAATGCTTTAAGCTGAAGCTTCTGTCTATGGCTCCGGTCAATTATTTTCAAGTGAGAGATCATGAAAGCATGTTCATTTACTGCTATCCTGTTAATGATAAGACAAAATGTTACCTATTCCAGAAGCTATAATCAAAATCAGTCTACGGAAAGAAATATATCAATAGCATTTCCCACAGTTATATAGGTTATAGTTATGTAATTAGAGTGAGAGATATAATACAACGACAACAGTGCTATTAAAAAAGCATATCAGCATATGGCAAAGGAAGAACAACAAATCATTTCCCTATTTCTTTCTTTATGTAATAATCATAAAACAAATCCACCTAGCATAGTTAGAGGTAATGGCATACTTGAAGACTCTCTAAAATACACACAATACTCAAATTTAGTAGTTATGCTCAAAAAAGAGGGTTCTACAGGTAGTTTGAGGTATAACCATACAACAGATTGGAAGTTGTTCAAAAGGAAGTTCACTACTATACAGAATTGTGTCCATCGATAAAAGCTTCAACAGCAAGAAACAAAGCAAAGACAAAAAAAGCAGCGTTTATATTTGAGTTATTTTGGGAGGAAAAAAAAAAGAAAGCAGCCAGCCTTTAAAAACTGCAAGGATGCTACTCTACCCTTGCATTTGACTGTATCTTGTTTGACTTTAGGCTCACACAGTTGTTCCCACATAAAGACTAAAGCAGCAACCTACAGGGAATTAGCTGAAACTAATCCAGAAGAAACGTTCACCTGGGAAGTGTTGTTCCATTGACATTGCTGTCTCTAAAATTCTTTTCATACTGGGGCAGTTCAACAAATTCTGACAGCCACTGAAGAGTGTCCTCTTGAGTCCAGTTATGAACTGGAAGAAAAGATCAGATTAATTACCTTTAATTTTTGTGAAAATCAATAGCAAGACACAAGACAAGCAGTAGAAAAGTAGGTTACAATGAGCAAGAGGGTTTAGCCAAATATAACTGCAGAAAAATTAGTATTCACATAAACCATGGTGTTTCTAGCATTTTGCCTTTTTCATTATATGCTTCTCAGAGGAAGCTTAGGCAAACTATAAACAAAAAAAGCCTAGAACAAATATAAACATTTCTTTATTAAAAATTGCCCACAATCATTTAGTGTTTAGCTTTAGTTTAAATCAGGACAGCATCTTGTGACTTTTATCTGCTTAAATTGATCTCAGCCCTAACCTTTTTGTCCATGTTACCCCTGCAGAACTAAACACATGTCAGCGGGTGCTGTAGCCATTTGAGGCAATGTACCAAGATCTTTCCCAGGATAACAGCTGAAGAACTTGTTTTCACAAAAGTCTCCATAGAGGCTTATGCCTACTAACCACAAAATGGGAGCAGACAAGAGAGGAAGAGGGAAGATTGAAAGAAAATACTGAGACACAGAAGAAATTTAAAAGGAAAACAGTTAAATCTCTCTCAAATATGCCCAGAACACCCGTACTACATACAATAACATCCCATTTAGAAAAAATATTTAAGCCTTTATAGAATAATCAAAAGTTTTTCTTGTATAACAGCGACAGTTAATATAAGCTTTCATAGCTACAGAAATACTACATAAATACTACACACACAAAAACAACCACCACCATGAAAACATTTTTGGCCCTTACAGGCCAGCTGCTAGAGCTTACAGCTGCACACTGACAAAGTTTAAGAGAAGTTGTTCACTCTATTTACAAAGTCTGCAAAAGTCTGTCTGCACATGAAAGAAATTGACAGCCTCCTTCTGGACAGATAGGTCTTTGCATGAACAAATACATTTATTTAATCTCCCCCAAAAAAAGTATTTGCACATAACAATGCTGAGCAGGTATTTCTTTAGAAACCATACCACAAGAATACATTCTTAGTGGTGAATTTTGACAATGACCCTTTAGAAAGAGCTGCTGAAAGTTTGACAGGTAAGCTGCAGACAATGGAAAAATTTATGTATTTAAATTCAAATTTGAGTTTGCATTGAAATAAGGACTTCTAGGTCTCTTGTCTACATTAGTGTAGCTAAAAAATTAAGCTTAAACACTTCAAATTTTCATCATTCCTGGTAACATAAAACAGAACACATTTCACAGAGCCATTAATAGCTTTAAAAAAAATAAAAAATAAACACACAGTACAAAGCACATGTATTCTATCTGTATGAATCAACACATCTACTTCCTGGAACACTGCCCCATTTCCTCCTCTTCTTTTGAGCCACAAACTGTTTTCAGGTATTGATTTTCCAACAGACTTCGTTTTGTCATATTACTCTAGGCTTTGATGCAAAATGTCTGGGGTATATTTGTAAGCAGATCATTTTCACATTACAAAGATTCTTAACTGTTTTGTGAATAAGAAGCAATCAGACTTACAAGTCATTCTAAGCATCTTAAAACAGTGGTAAGATCACCCAGAAAGATATCACCTTAATCACCTTGACTGCATTCCAGAAATAGGTTCATATACTGATCCAAAGCAAAACTATTGTTTTGATGAGAAATCAGAGGAAAAAAAAAATAGCTACTATACACTACAGATGTTATCACTGACAGTGCAGAACATGCAATTTCAGAAGCCACACAACTCACTGAGTTTATAAATTGAGGGGGAGGGGGGAAAAAAAGTACTGAGAAGTGTCAGTTCAGCTGCTAAAAGTATTTTGTTGTCACTCTGTCAAAACTTACCTTTTTATCATTCAGTATTAATTATAAACATGTAATCATGTAAGAAATGAGGTACATACTGAAGTTGTTTACCATAGGGCCAATCACATCTGTTCTACTGCTTAGACTTGTGTGATGTTTCCTTCACAGAATATCAAAGAAATCTCTCCAAACTATTTGTATTTAGGAAAAAGCACTTTACTAGTCATTATATATCACTGTATCAGATACCTCCTTTACCACAGACACTGCAAAAAGAAACAAGTGAAGTCTATCACAAACTAGAATCAGAACTTTTGGTATATGCTTTCTACTTTCAAGTGGCCACTCACCATTTAAGTGAATCATAATCAATACAGTCAACTCTTCTGGGATTTCAGCCTCAGTCTCTGCCCATGCACATATTTCATTAGAAATTCAGATTTACTATGTAAAATAATTATGCATTAGCAGAATTCCAGTGTCAGTGCCCACAAATCCCCAACTTTTCCAGCTGGAACTGGACCCTAAGCTACCTAAGCTAGCCTTTCCTACAGCACCAAAGTAGAGCCTTGGGAGACTGATGTACATCAGTGAAAACATTCAGAATGCTTTTGAGTTGGTTTTTTTTCTTTTCTTCTTTTTTTTTTTTGTCAATATCTTCTATATGCTATTTATTGGTAAGAAGTATTGCTTGACAATAAGACTGAAGACAGCATACATGTTTATTCTAAAACAGTACTGAGAAGTAAACCAGTTTTTCTTCAGTAGATGACTACCAAAACATGACAAGAGTGACACACACCAGGTGTACTGAAAAGCAAGCAGGCCAGCTGAAATTCATCTCAATCAGCACTGACAATTAGAACATGCCATCTCCTACTAATTAACTGAGGCTGTAACTTTTCCTTATTTTAATCACCAGAAAATAACAGTGCTTCAGTGGAATAGCAACTGACAGTTACAGTAGCTTAAAACATACAGCATTAGACAGCAATCATAACATCCTTCCCTCTCACACCTGTTTTGTAAATAGATATCTTGGGAGAGAGGATGTCAGCAACATGCCTTCCGCAGTTGGCTGTAGAAGCCACAGTGTTTGCACCCTGGTGCAGCACTCAGTATCTAGACTTGCATAAACTGTTTCTTATTTCAGATTACAAGTTTAGATTGATTTTTAGTTTGGCTGGTTTTGTTTTACTTTGGTGGGGTTTTTTTGTTTGGTTTGGGTTTTTGTTTTGTCTGTTTCATTGTTTTGTTTTGGTTTTTAACTGCTCTAACAACACGTCTGAAAGTGAAGACAGCAAAAGTAGCTTCAAACTTGCCCTACATGAATGTTGCTCCCTGCTAATCCATGTTAATGACCAACTAGAAGATCAGGCTATATTTTCTTTCACGTTAAACTTATCATGCAGCACAGTGCTTCAGGGCAGGCAGTCATGAAGGAAAACAAGGTTACAATGTCAGCCTCAGTACTCCTATGGGCCTCCTGCTTCCTTCAGAAATCAAATTACATTCAATAAGTGTTTCATAGCAAGAAGTGGATGACAGCCATCTATTAGGCTTAGAGAACAAGCTGACCAGTCAACATAGAAAAACACGAGCTTGTTCTATATCAAGCACACAGAAGGATTCAAAAGTTAGTTCTGTTTTAGCAGGACTTCAGCAGCAACATCAGCATGAAATATGCTGCCATCAGCAGGTTTTTAAAACAGCATAAAAAAGCAAGAGAGGTGTGGCCCTAACTATCTTTTCAACAGTTGAACATTACAACTCCTGTAGAAGAGCCTGTCATCAGTACTGCGCTGGCCCTGCTTGGAACAGCACACAGCATTATGTAATTCATCCTTAGCCAAGCCCTGCTTGCATGCATTTCCAGTCTCCAGATATTTAAAACCTGAGACAGCAATGATTAACAAAGTGCAAGGCAACCACAACATCTTTGTGGTATGCATTTTAGTCCCAGTTGCTACAAGAACCACTTGTGCACTCAATACAACCGGTGATCACACATACAAACATACAAGCAAGCCTGCTATCATGTTGAAGAAAAATTACTTTTCAAGGCAGTTTGCAAAAATTACATTTTGGTGGTACTCCGATTAGTCTGACAAACTTTTCATGAGCTCCAGGACCGACCAATGAAGTTTTACTCTGCTACAAAACCAAATCCCAAGGGATGCTACATCACCAAGAATGCGGCACCCTACCTATTCAACAAGACTGTTCAGAAAACTATCCAGCTGGCCTCTGGTGGTGATACAGCTGCCCCGTGTTGATTTTACAGACCCCCTTACTACGGGGACTAAATACCCACACACATCTCTTCAGACAGAAAATTCACATGATCTTAGCCTATTACAGGGGAGAAAAAAAAAAAAGAAAAAGAGAAGGCAGACACCCTTAAGACACAGAACTTTCAAAAATCATTGTAAAAAACTGATATTCAGACATTAAAACAAATGTTCATCTGTCCCCTTTGTTGCACTCACACCCATCACGTCTTCAAGGCCTTGCAGGAAAAAAATAGAAGATTCACCTTTAACCCTACAATAATTACTCAGCTTCATACCTTAGAACAGCTGAAAGATTTTGTATATGCATAAATATTACTAGGGCAGAAAAAGTCAAAGCAAATTCCATACAACAAGCATATACTGGCATTTACATTCAAAGAACAGACACACAATAATAGAAGTCAGAGGACTATCAGAAAGCAGTGTTTTCTGGGCTTCAAACAGCTACACTATTTTCCTAGTCATTCCTCTAAATAGAGCTCTCCATACATTACGAGATTAAAAAATTTCAGTGGTCATGGAAAGCACAAGTAACATGAGCTAGCTTAAACTAACAACCTTGCATTGTACTGAAGGACAAATTGAAATTGTGTGGAAATACAACAACAGGCTAGATGCTGATTTAAACTATGATGCAGTTCCTTCCATGCAAGTAAAATCAATAGCAGCTTTGAAATTCCTTTAATTTGCATCAATACAGACTATGCCTTAAGGATTTTGCAGCAGATGGGGATTACCAAAAACCTGCCCAGTGCCAGAAGTACTAAAAAGCTGGGGTTTTTAATTTATTGTATTAGACAATTTTTAAATCTTTGAATGGAGCCAGTTCTAGGGTTTCTATTCACTGCATGTTTTTCAAGCAATTACTCAAAAATAATCTGGTTCTCTTAATCCTAAAAGGCAACACCAAACAGCAATAGCAAACTTACTATATCATAAACTGTATTTTCACTTTCTACCCTCAAATCTTATCTGTCTCACATCACCAGTATCTTAAACAGCTAGCCACTTTAAGCAATTTGCCAAAGACTTAAGATAAACATGTACATAAAGCTATATGGAAAAGAATCGACAAATCTGCTCAGCATAAAATAAGCAGCAATAGATCGAGAAGATGCTTCTGCATAAGCACCAATACTCCCTGTCCAGGGTACTATTTACAGCTTGTAATTCTCACAACAGATACCTCAACAGACTACTTAAAGTTTCAAATTACTGATACCATCATTTACACTACCTTCCACCCTCTTGTTCAGTGCTGTCAAATTGCACTGGTACTATAAACCAGCAGCACATAAACTAACAAACCAAAATTCCTAAAAACAGCTAGAAAGAAAAACCAGAATTTTCCATGTTGCCTAATATTAAATGAGAGTAGTTTACTATCTGAGGGGCTTCATGCTTTCTAACAGTCACCATGTCACTGTTAGCACTGCTTGGTAGTCTCATTCTAAGAGCCTCCCTGTGG
>JBCJKH010053496.1:7414-25819 GCA_039877255.1 Loriculus beryllinus
GTGAAGATCAAACGGAGCAAGTATACTTCTCACAGCTTTTAAGGTGTGTGCCTGCATGTGTAGAGCATGTTCCATTAGTGCAACTTAAATGATCACCAGTTAGCTTTTGCTTATATAAATTAAACTTGGACCTATATACTATTTTGATACTCATATTTAAAAATTTTGTGCTATATTTCATGCTGAATATATAACATCAGCATGCTTTTATTTCCTGTGTTAATAAGCAAACTTGTCTCCTTGTAAGCAAATGAACGATTTACTTTACAGACATAAAAAGAACATATTCTTTGGAAATACATATAGCATGATCTGGTTTGGCTGAGAGACCGGTAAGTGCACATCAAACAGGTGTTCAAATTATTGCTACAATTAAAATAGCCTTTGTTGAAACATGTATATAAAAATCTCTGAGAATCATGCATGAAAGATTTAAAAATGTGACTGGATTTTTTATTCCTCTCCCATTTAGATAGCACATTTTTAAATAACAGTGAAATTGTTTTGGCTTATGTGTTTTCAATTATTATTAGCTGAAGAAATAGAGACAAGATAAAATAATTGGTTATCTTCAGTTACATGTTAAGATGTATTTGTTAATTTTACCAGATAAAGATCCTTGAATTGAATATAAGCCAAAAGATTTTTCATTATTTTCTTCTGAGCCATAAGCTTTAGGTCAATGAAACCTTGCTTTCTTTTTCAAAATACCAAATCAATTTATTCAAATGATATAGTGTAAGTTTTCATTGTAGTCTCAGTTTTCTGAATAAACTCTAGGACTCTGGAGTATTAGGGATGCAGGGCTTGCTTACTTTGACTGGTACCAGTAGCCCGTCACTGGTTGCGCACGGTTGCCCTAGGGAAACAAAGTGAGAGAGAGAAAAAGACCTGGAACAAAATAAGCCAGTATCTTCCTTGTAATAAAACAATGTGGCAAAAAGACTTTAACTCCTACGTTTCTTCATGTCTCTGTCTTCTGTGGAATTCAGAAAGTGACTCTGGGTACAGTCAAAGGGTTTAGCTTCTATAATGCAGTGTTGATGTTTTCACAAAATTAAGCAGATATCAACCCCTGAAACACTACCTAAATGAAAAAAGAGATGCATGTATGTAGTTCCTTTACATGTAATAAAGGTAGTTTTCACATAACGAAGATAAAAACAATACTGCAATTTAAGCATCTTGCCTCTAATTGTCATTAGTTTTTATTTTTCTGTATTTGCATAGCCCCCTTTTTCCCTACTTTGCCACTGACTTTAATGGCTAAGAGCTAATGCGAAGAAGACTGTTCTAAAAATAAAAAACATCCTGTATTTCCTGAGGATCAGCTTAGTGAATCTGCCTTTGAGCTGCAAAGCCATTCCAATATTCAGGATTTTAGCCAAGGCAACAGGGCAAAACTCTTCTGTTGTGCAAAAAAATAAAAGAAGCAAAAAACCCAAGGGTCTTTTAATGATCAAGCAGAGATGATAGGACCTTGGCATATGAAAAACCCTGATGTAGTAAATCAAAGCAGGCTGTCTTGAGTGTAGTAATATTTTTATGCTAATAAATTAGTGTCATAAGTGATTTGTCAATAAGATGTAGAATACGCTATGAAGGAAGTCAGACAATATTTTTCTTTCATGTGGAAAACTAGGGTGAGGTCATAGCAAAATCATCAACATGATTTTTTTCTAAGAAAGATACTGGTGGTCTGACCCAGTGCACAATATTTGCATATTTAAATTCTTATATGTATACCTTACATACCTAAGCTAGATTTAGCCATTTGGAAAAATTTAATGAGAACTGTTATAAGGAGCTGTGCTGCCGTAGTAGTGGAGAACACTCCAGTCAAGGGCTGTACAGCACTTCCAAAGCAGTGGCTCCAAAACTTGCTTGAGCAGATCTATGTGTGAACAGGGAAAAGTTCATGGCCCATTCTACCCTTCTTTTCATAGTGATGTTTTAATTCATTCCTGCTTTTAACAGATTTTAAAGTTGCATGCTAGTACTGAATTTAAAAGTGGCATGTGGATGTAATGCATCTGGAGCTGGCAGTGTCAGCAGTAGAAATGGTAGTCTTCTATTAATCAGCCTAACAGGTATGATACTGAGAAGCGTTTCGATCTCTCTCAACACCCAGACAGTTTGGAATGGTAGAAGTCTGGCTTATTTGCCGTACTTTTAATGGACATTTTTTTCTGCGGCTGCAATTATCCTGATGCAAAAAGATAGTTTTCTACTGGCACTTGTTTTACTACTCATTTGGATATTCTTGTAGATATGTGTAACATATGTGAATATTAATCTTTCTTGTGCCAAGATGTTTTTAAGCTTTCGCCCTCATTCTCAGGTCAATATGTCTTTTCAAAATCACAAACATAAAGAACATTTAACCCACAATCTATTGTAAGACTAATTGCAGTTGTGGTGTAGAAATGGACAATTTTATATGCAGTCACCTTCTGCAAAAATATGTCTACTATAGCAGGCTGTTGGGTTTGTGAGAAATGAGGGGAATTCTCTCTGCTAGTAACTATTTCTGTTAGCCAATGCAGACCAGCACTGGGCTGGCAGATGGCTGTCCCATTTGCAGCATGATGAAAGCAAATACACACTGTATGTACTGTTCACAAAGATACACCAACTGCCTTATCTTCAAATTATCCTCTGCATTGCTAATTCAGGATAAGACCTTCTTCTGTAGTAATAAATCGGGTTCTTTGCAGTTTGGACCTGACTGGACCTGATTTTAAGTTTTGGACCTGATTTTAAGGGGATAGCCAGATCATGTTAGGCAGTGACTCAGAAGCAGCTCTCTGAGGTGGTACCCCAGTTCAACATTTTGCATGTCGCACTGTACATTCTCAGATCCACCTCTGCATTGTGCCCTGCAATTGTAATTTCTTCTTGTGGGTTTCTGATTTCAGCTTGTGATTACTGGGCTAATACTCATTCCTGTCTCTGGCTGCTGACCCTTAGTTTGACTTTCTGGTTCCTGATTTTGACCATGAACATTCGGCTCCTTTCCCAGTTTTGGACATGGGCCCTAACCTTTGAGCTGAATAGCCCGTGCTCTAATCTGTAATCCTAGAAGGTCACCAGGTCATCTGTAGTAGACTGTACTCTATTTATTCATTATGACTGTACTCATTTATTCAATAACGAATGAAATCTAGCAGATTGTTGGGTTTTTTTTTTTTTGTGTGTTTTGGGGTTTTGGTTTGTTTGGGTTATTGTTTGGTTTTGGCTTTTTTTTAATGACAACTGCAGCTATTTATTTGTAATAAGGTCTTCTATTAGCATTTTGCTAGATTGCTAAATATGAACTTCTTTTTTCTGTTAGTTATCTCATAATGCTTAATTGTCATTCTGTCTTTGGGGACAATATAATTGCACCTTAGTCTGTGGAACAGGTGAACAGAACTGTTAGCATATAGAGAAATATCCAATTACTGGCGACAAGTCTGAAAAATTGCACCAGAAAAAAACAATAGTGTCAGATTATTATGAACTTCCATTTCATTTTATATGGAATGTTATAAAAACTATTGATATGCCGTACATATGATCTGCTTTTGTCTGAGAGTTCAAAATGTCATTCCATTGTACACGACATAAGAGTATAAACACACTCAAATGTAGTCAGTCAGACCTGTTGCAGTTTCGTGACTGAAGTGCAATGAAAATATGAGCTATAATAAGAGATATAAAATATGAGATATAAAGTTGACAAAGTATGAAGAAAAATTTCCAGATGAAAAAGGAAGAATTGGAGTTTATAATGTGTGTTAATATTCAGGTGGAAGAAGGGTCAGGTTGTTTTGACAGGAGAATATATGGAGAACGAATACAAAGCTGAGTTGTAGAAATAAGTTAATTCAGCTGATCCATATAGCTTCATAGGCAGTTATGTGGATCTGAGTGAAAATAAAACTGCTTTTGTATAAGCTATATATGTTACATTGTTTATACACAAAGATTGTGTAACATAGATATTTATATACATATGCTCAACAGAAAATAAGAATCACAAGATCAGGGTGAATTTTATTTATTTTGGGGCATCAGCTATTCATGGATTAAAAACTCCCTGTTGATGCAATGTTTTTGCTCTGTAATGTTTTGATGGAATTATTTATCTAAAATCAAAGTAATGTATGATCCATCTATCCTTCTATGTCAAAATAAATGACAGTTGACAATCTAGAAAAAGTGTACTTGTTATTTCGCTTTAGCCTAAAAGCAAATTATATTAAAGTCCAGTGTTCATTGCTGTTTCATAGAAATGTGAAGCTTTCTTAATTTTAGATCTTAATTCAAGACCTATCAATATGGAGACACTTAGATTAACTTTCTAATTAAATTATACAAACATGCTTGTTAAACCCATCTCCTTCTGTGCTTTGACAAGAGGAACTGTCCTTTACTAGTGTAATTTTCACAGAAATACTTTTAGGGCTTTTTTTTTCTCCTGAAGCAGGCTAGTTGAAAAAAAGGGATAGCAGAATGCTTGTGGAACTCAGCTAATGGTGAATTTAGACTCTGCTTTGCTTAGTGAAAGTTCAGAGGATGGTGGAAGAAGTGAGTTTAGTGTATTGCTTTGGTTTGTTTCTTCCAAATAGGCCATGTACATTAATATGATTCTATATATTTGTGTTAAATTACAGGTTCATAGAAAGAAATCCAGCGAAATAAAACAAGTGACTTCTTAAATTTGTATTTCAGGTAAATATTTTTTAGTAAAAAAAGGTAGATCAAAATTGTAGGGCATGGACATTATGTAAACTGAGACCTACTCAGCGTAGATCTCTTTAATGGAACTGACCATGAACTTGTGTGACATTCACCAAGTGTAATGACATCCTTTTTTTTTTTTTTTTTTTTTCCTCAAATGAATTAAAAATGGAAAGTACTTCCAGTACTTCTTGGTAAGTACTAAGAAGTCAGATCCCTTGGTACAACAGAGGTCCTTTCTTCATTAGAGGCAGATAGTTCCCATTATTCATATTGGATAGCATTTAATTTAAAATCTCACCATTACTTAAAAAGCAACATATTAATGACAGGTATTACCAAAGTGCTGTCTTTTAATGTGATATTGTTTGATCCAGCTGTTTTAAAATTTCACAGAATAGAGCTTCCGTTACCTTTACATCAGAGAAGACTTTAAAAGGCAAGAACATCTAATTCTTGCCTATTTTCCCTTGGTAGCCAATTGCCTTTCTTAAATCTTCACCATTTATTTCTCAGTTAATCCTCCTGCTTCACTTTAAATAATTTCCCTGATTCCTTGATATCCACACATTGCAATTAGTTATATATAGATATTTTTCATACTATTCCCATCCACTTAGCTAGTGAGTATCCAACTAATACGTACTTGGCACTTTTAATTTTACCTCATAAATCAATCATTGTAGCTCCAAAATCAATTCAATACAAAGAGTCCACTATGCATGTCTGTGAACAATATATTGTGTGGTTTAAACTCGTAAACAATGTTGCACAATTAGCTTCCTAAAATTGCTCACATTGAAAATTGTACAACTACAATTTCTATAATATTATCTACAAGATTACAGGATTAAGCCAGGCACTGTCGCTCTGAATTGTCACTGATAAAGTAGATACCTCTTAAATGTACAATTATGATAGAAAAAAAACATATTCTTTGTTACAGATTTATTCTTCTAAGTACTTTTTCAAAGGTTTTCACCTTGTTTTGCATCTCACTAATGGTGTAAGCCAAGATTATTTCAGTGAATAGCTTTGTTAATATAAAGAAGTACTATTAAGGATTTTTTTAGAACTAGGTAAAAAATAGACAATACAGCAGGGAATAACCCATCAGGTTGCTTAAAAAAAAATATATAAAAATTACTTCTCTACTGATTGTGCTCTTCTGTTCTTGGCAAAAAAATGTTCTTTTTTTTTTTTTTTTTTTTTGGGGGGGGGGGGAGGGGAGAGATAAAGATAAAACGAATAGCAGGTTCTACAAGGAAAATAACAGAAACCAAAACCAAAACAAAACACGTTTATATGTTGACAATTATTTGTTCCAAGCTGCAGACTTAACTAAGATCCATAGGCTAGACAGAGTGCTAATGTCTCTAATGGAAGTATTCCTGCTGCATTACAGCATACTTAGATAAGGCAGAAAAAGAGCTGAAAAAGGCATTAGCCTACTTTCAAGTCTAGGAAACTGAAGTGCAGAGCGACAAAGCAATTTGTCCAGTATACAGAAGTCAGTAGGAGAATCATGAGTGTAAACCCCTACCTCCCAGCTGAACTGATCTACAAGACCATATTTATTCTGTAATCTGTTCTTATGCTCTTAACCTATTTAATCTTCCCCTCATACCAATTTTTAGAACTGTCTCCACAGAGAACTCCAGCATGAGAAATGTTTCTGCAGATGAACCATGAGGTTTTATAGTAACACTATATAATCATTACATGGGAGGTACTCGGTGTTAAAATGGTGCAAATTGCCATTAGATGTGAATCAAGGGAAGTAAGGTTAGCTATCTGCTCATTGCTGCATTTTCACTGCTCACCGCCAACAGCAGCAACTACTATGCCATTACATAATGCTACATATGTTTAGCCAGATTGCCTGCTTCTGCTGGGAGGGGAAACGGGACAGGGTACACCCAACAAATGCACACTTCTCATCCACTTTCTGCTGTGATGGGGAGGGAAATCCCAAGGAGACTCAGAGTAAAGCAGTGTCAGGCAACTGCTGGCTGTGCTCCCCTTCTCAGCGATGCTGCTAAGGAAAGGCTGTACACCAGCTCCTTCCTTAGCTTGCCTCATGCCTATTATTCATAGAAATAGAGACTGGTTTGAGTTGGAAAGCAGTTTAAGAGCACCCAGTTCCAACCCCACTGCCATGAGCAGGGACACCTTCCACTAACTAGGCTGCTCCAAGCCCCATCTAACATGGCTTTGAACACTGCCAGAGATGGGGTATACACAGCTTTTTTGGGCAACCTGTGCCAGCACCTCATCACCCTCGTAGCAAAGAATTTCTTTATAGCTGACCTGAATCTCTCCTCTTTAAGTTTGAATCCATTACCCCTTGTCCTACTGCTACAAGTCCCTGATGAAGAGTCCTTCTCTGGCATCCTCGTAGGCCCCCTTCAGATACTGGAAGGCTGGTATGAGATCTCCAAGCAGCCTTTTCTTCTCCGGCTCACCAGCCTCAGTTTCTCAGCTTGACTTTGAATGGGAAGTTTTCCAGCCTCCTAATCATCCTTGTGGTCCTACTTTATTCCTCTATGAACAATGGGGATGGGTTAACAGGCCCTCTTGTCATCTGGATATTCGCACATGAGGGCTGGGTGGTCAAAACCAGTGTTGTACAGCATTTCTTAATCTTTGCTGCACAAAATAAAATGGATGGGGGAGGAGGGTGGGATGGTGCGGAAATTATCCTGTGATTTAAAGCTGAAGTATAGAAATACATTGAAAGGAAAGCCCAGGTGTGGAATTAATGGATTTGGTACCTTATGACTCAAAGTAAACCACAGCCACTAACTATTGAGCATGGTGTACCAGTTATTTCACAGGTTATTTGTTTAAACTGAAGATTCTACCACTGCAAAATTATACTGTATGTGAAACTCTGAATCTGCTAGTTCCACATTTATAAGAGAGCATTATATAGAATATAGGCCTATTAATTTTACAGTATAATTTCTGATTAGATTTTACAGCACCTCTGATGAACTGCATGGATTTTACCCATTAAAAATGATGACAATTCAGTTCTGTCATTTTAAGTGGAATTAAAGCCAGTATTGCCAAGTATGATAATATCTTATGAAAAAATTAAACCAACACTTATATGTATATATAAAAAATAATATCCTAGCACCATGTTATTTCTGTGTAGGAAAAATTCACTTGGCAAGAAAGTGGCACTAACTGTTACCTGTTGGTGCAGTCAGGAGCCTGTGGTTCTGACAGCTGAAATCAACAGAAATTCTCCATTCAGGAGAGCAGATTAAGTAATGCTTTGTAGCACAGCTGTAGGATGTGTCTGTTGGTTATTAAAAGAGCCTGCTAGAGCTGGTTACAGAAAAGCTTGAAGTAAACTGTTTTCTGTCAAAAAATAGTTTCATTAAAACCCAAAATCTCTACAATGTATACACCTTGTTTTAGAGGAAACTAAAAGAAGTAGAATTTTTTGAGAGGAAAAAAGCAACATTGAAACAGTCTGTTCTTGACCTTTTTTCAGATGCAAACTTCATACACGCCCCCCAAAAAAATGGAAATGTTGTAATATGAAAATAAAATCTCCATTTTTTTTTTTTTTAGTGACAATTTTAAACGTGGGGAAGGGACTTATTCTGCTTTTAAATGAATCCAGATTCTGAAAACAGACATAAAATGTCATTCCCACTTGTAACATGACTTCGCATTTGCATTTGTAGATACAAGGTATATATTTTAGCTCTTTTGCTACACTAATCCTGTTGACTTTGCTTGAAAAGAATGGCACATTTCCCACTAACTTTATTAGTGACAGGATTGGGCTTTGATGCAATACCTCATGTCACAGCAGCAAAACTTGTTGCCAATAGACTGTCTCAAGGGAGGAGATTTCCAGTAACTGCTCCCTGAGAACTGTGCTAAAAATGCAGCTTTCTTTTTTTTGTCCAGCCATCGGGATAATGATACACTCCATCCCTAAAGAGAGGGGCACTGACTGAGCTGCATTGATGGCACCAGAGGTCCCTGCTGGCTTGTTCACTAAGCAGAACTGGCAACTGACTCCGAAGATAAAAGTTCTTGACGTTTTTCCAAGCTGGTGGAATGGAGCTGAGTGACACCTAGAAATAAAGAGGAGGGAATAGCATGATCTTGAATGACAGAGGAGCGTTCATGAAAGACTTTCATGGGGGAGATGTGGGATGTACTGTTCCAGGCTTGAGTCTAGGGGATTTGTCGACAGTTGGATAATGTGCATGTTTGCTACCTCTAATATGAAATGTAGGGGAAAACAAAGGGAAAAATTCCAAATGAATTCTTTATTCCCACTTAAGCGGTTACAACGAAAATTCAATGCTGTATCTCTTTCTTCTCTATAATTGACTCTCTACACATTCCCAATCTCTTTGGAAATCTGTTAGAAGAATGTTTTCTCTCCTGACAAGGAAATATACTTCATGCAAAACATTTGTCATTTGTCTGTTATGATAATTCATGATTTTATCCTTCATTCTCTCGCTTGTTTAAGCAAATAGTAACAGTACCTTTAACCCGAGACTTCAAAGGTAAAAATATTGTAGAGAGGTCCCCATTCTTCTTCTCATCTCTGATCTCAGCTAAAGCCTTTGAACATCAAAGCGGCTTAGAGTTTGGGGCAAGTTCTCAAGAATTGGGTTACTAGAAAGAAATTCATTACATTTCCATGTTCATACTCAACATAGACCATAACAAACATTAATATTCAATAACAGTTTAATTTCATCACTTACAACAATTAAAACAAGTTGCTGCTTAATCTTTTTGCTCAGTACAATGAAGCTCACTCATTCTATTGTATTGCTGTGAAAAATCCTTGACTTCTGTCAGTCAGAAATTGCTTGGAAAAATTTCTGACCTAGGAACTACAAAGCAATTAGAAATGTAAAATAAATTCCCTAAACAAAGAATGTTGCCATTTTAATTACAGTATCACAGTCACCTAAAAGGTTAACACTTAAAATATGAGTCTTCTGCCCTCAATATATTACCTCTAAGCACTTCTCATTTTCACATTAATTTTTGTAGGCTGTCATCTAAGTTAAACACTTTTCAGCTCTGACAGTTTATCTCTATATGTATTCTCATTACAGCAATCACTAGTGCCAAAATATTTTAATCTTCAGTATAATCCCTGTAGGACCAGATTCTTAGCTACAACTTCAAGGGTTCTGCAGCTGGCCTTTTTCTTGTAAAGAGTGGAACTCCTTTGTGAAGCAACTCTTGCCCTTGTAAGGACTTTCTATAAACAAGTACGTTTTGCAGTCTGTTCTGAAATTACCTTCATTGTCAGTGACTAGTCATAAACATTCCCTTTCCCCATTACTCCTCTCCCAATTCCTGTGCTTTCAGGAAAGATTTTAATAACATTATTCTGGTAGGTTTAATTTCTGATAATTAAAAAGCCAAACCCTGGAGACATTTTCCATATTTTCTTTTTTTTTTTTTTTTTTTTTTTTTTTAATTGGTAAGAACATATTGGACATAAATAAACATGTTAGTCCTGAAGCTAGATCCCTCCTCAGGTCAGTGAAACCATACTTAAGTGTACACACCTGAGCGACCACAAGAATCAGTCATCAACTCTTCAGCAGAAACACATGCCATCAGGAATGCCAGTAAGGTGGGCTAGCGATTCTGCCGTATGACTGCTGCTGACTCAGGTTATGGTATGTTTTGTTACGGAGAATTTTCACTGGCTTCAGTAGCACCACCCAAGAAGTAAGGTACTTGCTTGAATAAGGTTGTCTGAATCACAGAATCATTTAGGTTGAAAAGACCTTTAATATCATCAAGTTTGTTTTCCAGGGTTATTTATTTGTTAGTTAATAGTCAAGACTGCTTAGTCCAAATTCTTAAAATTACTACAAGGACCAAAATAAAATTCAGCAGCTCCTTAATCCATGGCAGCTGACAGACAGAGCACCTTCACAAGCCAGAACTCCTCGGAGAACTATACAAACCTCATGCACCTTGTGGCATACTTAGACCTCCACCAGACAAAGCAGTCCCAGATTGCCTCTGTCAGTCCTAGCCCTCTGATCAACCTGACAGAACGGTGAGCGCACGAGGGTTTCCTTCAGAAAATGAGAGCTTGCAAAGAACTAGTGCATATACCTAGGTTTCTCTTCAGTGTGTGGGATATAGCCATCGTGCACAAACACCTGGATTCAGGAGGTGAAAATGCTTCTGAATCTGCCAGTTGAGATACACCAACTTTTTTCTGAAAACTATATAGAATATGAGTAGAAGGCCATCACCCAGTGTCCATGGAACAGCTTTAAGAACATGAGTAGAGGCTATGTGGGTTTGCAGCTCATTCTTTCTGAAGTCAGTGATAAAGCTTCCATTAATTTAACTGAACTGGTAGGATCAACCCCCTGACAAATATCTCTTAGTGTTAAGTCAAAGTTCACTAAAAACTTGGTAGGGCCAGTGCAGTAATAGCTTAAAAAGATTTTGTGGTGTATTGGCAGCCACCATGAGAGAACAGCAGGTATGAAACATGCATTAGTCTGTACAATACATTGCCCTGGAAACAGGACTTGCTATACAAGATGAAATTTGATAATCAGTCTCATGGGCAGATCAGCAAGCAGGGCATTAAAATAGTCTAATCCAGGGAACATAAAAGCATGAATGAGCAATAAGCAAAGCACATTTATTTCAGCTAATGATAGGAAGCCTTGATCTTTCAACTGCAATCCTGAAAGAAGAGCTGGCAATCAAAAACCACCTAAGGTTTTTAACCAATGAACCTGGGTTGAATTTTAAAGATGGGTTAGAAGTTCAAGTGGGTATGGGTTGACGGCATGAGCCAGCCATGAGCAGCTCAGTTTTGTCTGATTTTAACTGAAGAAAATTGGTGCTCGTAGAAGCTTTTATAGTCACCAGCTTGTCAATATGGTAATAACATAGTTTGAAATTGCTGGTTTGGTTGACAAATAGATCTCTGTCTTGTCAGCATAGAAATGAAACCCAGCATCATGCCAATGAACAACCCTGTGTACAGGCAGCTTTGGATTGCTGAGTAAGAAAGGGCCAAAATGCAACTCTACAGAGCACGAGAAATAAATGCTCTAGAAGGACACAAATTACCCTTGAAAATATAATGCAGGTAACTGTTGGATAAATACGATTTAAGCCAATTTAGAACTGTGCCAAACAGGAAGATAAAGTTTCTAAGGCATTCAAGAAGAACATTAAGATCTAGCAAAATGAGAGTAGCTGGAGAATGAGAGCCTGTCTTCAGAGGAAGGTTAGAGATCATTTCTGTCTTGCTGAAAATTTTAAATGATAAAAACCCCACCCAAAATGGAGAATTTCATTCCATACTCACTGAAACCAATGGCAAACCTTTAATGTACTTTGATGGTGCTGGATAATGGGGATGCAAAATAAGACAGTAATTCATAGAGGGAGTTTTTGTTTTGTGTTGTGTTTCAATACAGCTCTTTTTTTAATATAGCAAACAGAATTTGTGCAATATTGTTAATATTTTTCATTTAACCACAGAAGAGACTAGAAGACAATCACAACAATTGAGGGAAACATTCTGCAAATTTTATTTTTACCCAGTTTTAAGAATTTGATAAATCATTTAACAGGTTACTTGTAATCTTCTGGTTTACAGATTTTCTTTCTACTAGAAACATTCTAGCAGGATTGGAGAATATTGACAAAAATTCAGTTGAATATCAGTTCACTGCTATTTCAACTCTCAGTGAAGAGACAGGAAAAAGAAGGAATGAAAACTTGTAAGAGAATAGCTGTGTTATAGGAAGAAAGGTTGAATATCCTCCTCTTTTAATCCACAATTTAAAAAACTAAAACAAAACCAACAGTTATATATATATATATATATATATATGAAGGTGGGAACTGCGAAAAAGCTGATGAGTCATAGAAAACAGAATTACATGTCTTCATGTCATGATTTACAGTGTTTTACTCATAAATCCTATTACAGCTTATTACTGGAATTGCAGTAGATCTCTGATACTGGGAAAGAGAATTTCTGTACAGAATAGTGAGAATCACAACACACTAAATTGTTTCTGCCTTTTCTTTTTCTATATAGAAAAGAAGTGAACAAAACCTATTTACAATCAAAGGAACAACTAGGGAAATACATGAAACGATTTGTTTCATGTATCCAAGAATCCATCTGAATTGTTGCTTCATTTATTAGCTTTCTTTAAGCATCCATATGAACAACATCAATCAGATAGCATGAGTAGAAAATTACAAATAACCAGTACATAAAATGGCTTGGGAGAGCCGAAGAAAGGTTTATGGATTTAATTAATTTATACTGTGTCAACCTGGCAAATGTATCTGCTTATTAATTATTTGTTAAATAATTGTGAATAGTGATCATGCTTTCAAGAGTTTAAATCTGCTCTAGATTAACCACACAGACACCTTTTTTTTCCTGAAATACATTTTTTCAAGGAACAGTTTTTGTATATTTCTGCGGGTATGAATTTAAAAGTTATTAGGGATACAGGGATATAGAACATAACATATTTTAGAATAAACCTGTAAGGAGTCCTGTGAGTCCTTACCCTTCCATTAAGAAAATTAGAAATAGTGTTAAAGAGCTGATGTATCAAGAGGTCCTCTATCATTTATATTAAAGAATGGATTTTAGGGAATGGAGTATTTTTAAATCGTGTTTGTCAGAAAAACATTTATTCATTTATTCTGTTTAAACAAAATAACAAAACAAAAGTAGGCACAGCATCAGATTTGACAAAATTCAACATGAAAACATTTGAAATATTTCTTTTTCCTGCTGCTTGACCATCTGATTCCTCAGATGGGGGAGGAAGCAAGAAGCAGGAATCCCTAGGAGTACAAAATTCTCCTCTCTCTTAAGAGGGACTTCCAAGTTCAGGTTTCTTGGAGTATTTTAATTAAGAAAACAACACCAAGGTCTTGGCTTTCCAAATGAATTGTACAGTGGGCAATATTAATAATAATTTTGGAGGATTTAATGTTGCTTCTCAGTGCAAATAAACATGAAATAAAACTTTCAAGCTATTCACAAAATGTAATTCTTTTTCTCCACTAAAGATTTTACTTTTTCAAAAGTTGTTTTGGCCATTGTAATGCAGCAAAATGGATGTTGCCCAAATGAAGAGTGTAACTCACAGATTCTCTCTGCTAAGTCATCAAAACTCAGAATAAGTTTTCATGGATTTTTTAATAATATATCAAAGAAAAAAGATGCAATTATTTTAAAATTGGAATAATATCTGTAAAAACAGGTTATAGTATCTGCTGTTTATATATGGAAATATCCCCATATTCTTACTCTTTCAAAGCATGATTAACCTTGGCTAGGCAGTTCTCTAAATATATAAAGTTTATATATAAGGTTCTCTAAAATATGTACAAAAAGAGTGGCAAGAGAAATTTTTCCAGCTCTATGAGGGATGTAACTTCTATGAACATAGCTATTGCTATCTGGTTTATGGTGAGCTTAATCACTCCTGTGCCTCTGCCAGCTTTACATCATGTGTAAAATACTGGTACAATGATCAACAGCACCAAAGCTGGGTTTGTTATATGTCTTACACTTAGTGAAGTTAATGTCTCCTAATAAAACCTAGATATTTGTATGTTAATAAAAATATTCAAAGATATATAGTTGGATCCGTTATAAAAGCTCAGCTAGTATTATTCTGATAGATTAATACCATAAAATACAATCAAGCAGAAACTTATCTAAGCTTACGTGGCCCAGTGATTGGAGTTCCTTAATTTTTTTGATACCCAATTTAAATGGATTATACCATTAGACATCTGTAGCTAAACAGAAGCAGTAATAACACATGACTAAATCTGCGATGATACATAGGTAAGCATCAATTTCTTGAGAATATTTAATCCCCAGAACTGGGTCCATGTTTTCTAAACAGTCACCTTTTAAATACTTAGCCAAAGAAACCTGATGTTTTTTCACAATTACTTAGTTGTTACTTTTCTGAGGGATTTCATGAATGATGTTAGGAAATCCTTCTACAGTTGGGTAGTGGTACATATTCTTTCTCTTTCCATTGTGTTTTTGTGCATTTGTGAAAACTGTTAAGTGTTGGATTTCCCTAATTAATATATTTTTCTTTTCATTATAAAACAACAAAATCATAAAGATGTTTAGTACTTCTGAATTCCAGTAATCTTCTGAGGCCAGTCTTTTTCCTTCACCTCTCCAAATCTCACAATGAAAAAAAGGAAACAATCAGCAACTTACTTAGAAAAAAGAAATAGTACAGATAAATAGAAAAGATAAGATGCTACTTTGTCATTTAAATATTGTTATTGTGTATTTCATCAATAATTTATCCCTTCTTATGAGGTATGGGGACCAAGCTGGCTAAAGTAAGGTACCCTGTCCCACTTTAGAAATTTGATACTTACTTTACACTCTGGTGTAGCTGAAATCAGTAAAATAAATCAGGACTTGCCTATTTTACCTTTGTTGTTAAATAAACTAAACTATGATTTAATATTTTTCCTTACAAAAGGAGAAAAATAATAAAGAAATAAAACCTGTGACTTAATGTAACCCAAGCAAATGTTCCAAGATAGTGGATGGGTAGAACTATAGCTTAAGTGTATTAAAATAACTTGTATTTTATATTATTGGTTTTCTGTCAAAGGTTGTCTTGTTCATAAGCTAATATGTGGGGTGGTAAATATATTTAATAAAAATACATCAGATACAGTTTAGCTTAACACAGCAGTTTCATTTACTTGAGTCAGAGCACTTAAGATCACTTGCACTTGAAGAATATTATTGCAATTTTAACATATAATTAAAGTGATCATATATTGTAAAACATTTGCCCAGTATCTGTATTATTTTGAAGGGCAAACACAGGACACTTCGGCTTCATTTTTTTTTAGCTGCTTCCTTATGGTCCTTTCCAGAAAGAACTTTATTCATTTGCAGTGTGGTACTGGCTGCCAGAACGCTGCATGTATAATTTGAACGTACTGTTCATTTTATTTTAGAACATGCTGTTTCAACAACATGGCTTGTGTCATCATGAGATCTGCGAGAAAGGGTTATCCAGATTTCATGTTAGACAGCCAGGAAAACAAGGCTGTGAAACAACACTAACTGAGAGTAACTTCTGAATGCAGATTGTGAGAGAGGGCACAATTCTTCAGTCCTCATTCAATCTCTTATCACTGAGATAGGGAACATCTTTGTCAAAGAAAAGAGAAAAATACGAAGTCTGGAAGGAAAATGCATGTTCTGAATGGTTTCAGCTACATGCATGTGACCTTCTCAAATGATACGTTTGCATTGCCATCAACCCACAAGTAGTAACAGTGTTTTCACAGTGTTATACCTGCTCTACTAGTACTTCCTTGCATCAGGTTGGAAGTAGTGTCTCCAGGCTGGTTATTTTCTGGATGTGCCTTCGCACTACCAGGAACGTGACTCATCAGAGCAGTGTTTTCAGAAGTATATTTCACATGTTTGTTTGTGAGAGTGGGATGGAATTGCAGAAAATTCACAAGTACAGGATGTATTTTTCTGGCTAAAAACACCCATATTTTATTCTTGTAAAATAATAAATACAAAGCAGTCATATCAACTTAGCACATGCTCCTATGATTCTCCCATGAAAGGTGTGACAGGGCTGAAAGTAGTGTTTATTTCTTTCCACCAAATATAAGACCCAGTGGTAGGTCCTGCCTATGGTCTAGGGACCTCCACCCCAAAAAAAGCATATGCGAAAGTAAGCCTCACCCTAGCTCATGCCTCAGAACAGATTCAGCATCTTAGAAGCATTGCCAAAACTCAGCAGATGCTGCAAGCATATGATTCCTACATGAGCGTTTATATGGTACAGCTGTCTTTAAACGTTTTTGTAATTGGAAATACTCCAGCATCTGGTCCTTTGCTTATTTCTCTTAGATCAAATAGTCATGGTCTGAAGTCTACTTTTAAATAATGCAGAAAAAAACCTGAAACCAAAACCTTGAGGTGCTAATTCAGATGGTCTGCTTCTAAGTACTGGTAAAAATATAAGTTACCAGTGTAATAAAAGAAAAGAATTGGCAAAAAGTTGCAGTAAGGAATGATACCAGTTATACAGGCATACAAACACCTTCATCAATTTTATAAGTAGGTATGTAAGTAACAAGTGGTATGTACTCAGTTACACAGAGTAAATTACTCTTCCCTTTACATGTTACTGTGTAATTCAACTCTACCTCCAACAGTTGCAGACTTGCTGCTGTCATGAAGAGAAGAGAGTATGCGCTATGGTACACCCTGCAAAAACCCTAGCTCTGGATGAGTTTTTCCTGATAGCACTCATAGTGTTCCCATTAAATTCAGTTAATCCTAAATAGTACTCCTGAAGAAAGGCAGACTTTTCCATCTTACTGCTTCAGATTTATGGATGCACACTGATTGATACGTAATTATTTATCTAGGCAACCCTGCTCTGAAGTCAATTATTGAATAAACAAGAATCATAATGTTTCTATTTATTTTGTGTACCTACATAAGTTCTGAAATACAGGTGACTTAATCCTCTCTGAAGGCACCTTTGAAATAGTCGGTAATCTGACATACTACATGAATTGAACTAGGCTGAGTCAAGGATAGAATTTCATTATTTGTCTATGTATGGCTGACAAACTGTTTTAGAGGAAGATTAAGTCCAGGCATCAGTTTCTGTAAAGCTTCTTGACCACATCCTAAGTTTTTCACATCATGACTGGATGCCATAAAGCAAGGCCTTAATTATTTTGATTGGAAAAGGTAGTTTCAGAGCTGTTGGGTTTTTGAGGGGCTGAGAAAGCCTTAAAGAAAAATCAAAATAACAGCAACTGTAGTTCTCTCAAGCACTTCAAAGCACTTTATGTGATTTAAAAATAGGCTAGCATTAGCTTTAAAATGTTTGGGAAACATGTAATAGCATTTTCATTTTCTTTTTTTAATGAATATGCGTCTTGTTACCTCATGGCACAGACCTGTGCATTTTACTTCAGCGAGACAAAGTTTGTTACTGGAACTGTAGCTTTGTTCAGCTTTTTTAAAATGCATTATAGTAATTACCCAAGCTGTCAAAAAAAAAAAAAAAAAAAAAAAAAGGTGGGGCACCCACCAACTCTTTCTTTCACTCTTTTTGAAATGGTCATAGATTAATTTTGTACTTCAAGAATGTCAGAATCGCAATTATAATTTGATTTTGATAGAATTCCTACTGGGGCAAAAATGTACCTTGAGATTTCCTGTTAGCAATTGTAAAGAGGGTATTTGTGTACCATTATGTATTTTTATAAACATAAAAAGAAGTGGTTCACTGAAATTACCAAAGTACAGCAGCAACAGCTCTCCATTAAGTGCTTGCAATTCTGGAAATGAGTTCTAATACAACCTCTATAAAGGTGTTTTTCTCTTCCAAGAGCAATCCAAAGGTAGTTTACATTTTCCTGTCATAATTTGCCTTCCATTTACAGGCATCATAGAGTGATGAATTCTTCCCAAAGAACTGAAAAAAGTCCCCTTTTAGGACATCTATAACAAAGTGAAGGTATAGACACAACCCACAGATTGTAGATAGGTGGGTAACATCGGTAGATGCATGTCTTTTACACTTGGAGAGTCAGTGTGTGTTCAAGTTTGGT
>JBCJKH010053497.1:5722-17753 GCA_039877255.1 Loriculus beryllinus
TCCGGGTGCCATTTTTTGTCGCCCTTGGCCACCCCCCCCCCCCCCCCGGCTGAGCGCGCTGGGTAAATGCCTGTGCGTGGTCAGGTCAGGCGCGGGCGCGGGTGAAACTCCGTTCACATTTGCATACAGGCGGGTTTTACACAATGAAGCCCCATCTGTTCCCGTCAGCGAGTACAAATCGAGTGTCACCCAACTCGCCGCAAACGACAGCCGCGCGGCCATTAGCTGCAGGAACACTTAGCTCAGGTTACGGATATGGAACTGCTGATTTGGGTTTAAATACCTGATAACTGAAGACTTTTTATTACGTGCCAACAAAGAGTGAACCTTGAACTGAGCGCAAGAGCACCCCGCTCCCCCGACACCCACCCTTCACCCTCTATTATCCGCACAAAACCACTGTATATTTGGGGACACACACACACACACGCACACACGACACGCTCAAGCAGATTGAAATGTCACCAAACAGATCTTAACAGCAAGCGGTGACATCAAATTTATACAGGAGATGGGATGCATCCAATAGGGAAAGGGAGAAAAGGATGGGTGGTGTAAACAGAAGGCAAACTTTGAACTCTCCATGCCCTTTGAGGTCATTAATATTGGTGCAACGCTGGTCCTTGAACTTCTACATTAAGCCAGGGTGGAAATATGTGCAGCCCAGGTTCAGCAGAGGCAAGGCTCTGTGTGTCCCCCCCTCACCCCAATCCCAGCTCTGGCCACCAGCCCCTCGGTGCTGCTCGCACCAAGCAGGACGGGTCAGGACCCACATCACCTGTGTCACCCTGTCCCCAAAGCCAGCTCTGCACTCACGTGTGGTGAGCACCAAGGCCAGCAGGATCACGGACCAAGTTCACAGTGAGATGTTTGGGGGCTGCCCCTCATCTCTGTGCCGTTTACAGGTTTCCTGGGGACCTGCTTTGCTGCTTTTCCTCTTTCAAATGAGGGGAGCGCTAAACTTCCGAGATTTACTTCCACGATGAGCTCAAAAGCCAGGATTTTGCACCCAGAACAAGCCTCCTGTCCCACAGTTGAGGCACTGGGTAGAAAAGCAGCAAAGCTCAACACCCATACAGGAAAAGCAGCGTGATGACCACCATGAACCCCTTCTTGTTTCCACAAAGGGGGACAACGAGCACAGCCGAATCCTGCCGAGCCACCTCCAAGCATCCGCTGCCAACTCCTCGCCCTCAGACATCAGCACTGCACATTCACAGCCCAGCTGTGCCCGAGGGACGTGGGAGCCAGCCCCCCAGAACTGATGCACCGAGCATCAGGTGCCACAGCCAAAACTGTTCCTAAGACCACGAGAAGAACCCCTGGCGTGGACAGAAGCCACATCTTTACAAGGAGGAAAACACCATTTCAGGAGTGTGAACAGGAACACGGTTTTGTTCCACCAAAGCCATATCTGGGAAGATGAAATTCCTATAAAACCCCTTAATATGGGCAGTTTTCATGAACCAGCTGCCTTCTTTCCCCTCCCTTGGAAAGTTCCCCTAAACAAAGTGGGTATTTGCATATCACAGGCAAGGCCCTTCTCGGGATGTCACCCATTTGCATGCAAGGTGGCTGCGTGCGGCAGCGCTCTGAAGAGAAGAATAAACCAACTCGGGGGAAAAAGAAAACCCCATTACACAAGGTTTACCCTTCTGTTGGCTCCTAAAGAAAGAAAGCCCCATTAAAGAGCTGTCAGTGGTTTAATTCCCGTTTTCCTGCAGGGATATGGTCCCATTCCCTTCCCCACCAGATAAAGCAACTCGTCTGATAGAAATATTGGCTGTGTGTGGCTTGTTGTGGGCTGGTTTTTTGTGCGAGGAGTGAACAGGAACTGAACCTTGAACTTCATTTCCCCTTTGAACTCGTTACCTTTAAACAAAATTCCCCACGCTTTCCCTCTTCAAACAAATTTCATCACAATTACAGTCCCTTCCACTTCGCTTAAAGATATATAATCATTGACTTGACCTAATTACCTGGCGCAGGCCTTTCTCTACAAGGTGAAAGCCATATTGGTGTGAACAGAAGCTGACCCTTGTATTCTTGATACCCCAATTTTATTCTAATTATTGTATAGGAGGTTTTCCATCTTCCTCTGTCCTCTTACTCCCTCCCTCCCCCCCAGCTGCTATTTGGTTGCCGGCGCGTCCGGTGATGCCCTTTGGGTTGGGAGCTGCCTGGAGACAGGCTGCAAAATACATCTTAGGTTGAAAAGAGCATATTCTGTTTTTTTCCCCCCAACCTCATTCAATAGGGAACGGGGAGATTCAGCTCTGCAAAAGGCTCCCAAGAACAATCCCCCATAGAAGCACACTCAGCATCACAAGCATGTGGGTTTGGGGACCCCCACACAGTGACACCCCACCCCAGAGTCCCCCTCCAGCAAGGCCTGGGCTGCTTGTATACGTGCATTAAAAGCTTTATGCTAGCAGGGAATGGGAATTCTGATGTGGAGGTTGAAGGCAATGTTTCCTGTAACTCCAGAGCAAGGGAATTGCACTGAGAATATAAGCACAAAGAACTGGGGTCTGGGTGGTCCCACAGTCCCCTCTTCCTCCAAACCCATGCAAGCCAAGGTCCCTCAAGTGCCAAGAACCACCTTTTTTAGCTGTATGATACTGTCAGCCCAGGACTCCCACGCACATCACGCTCCTGGTTTTGTCATCCCCTCATTCACCCTCCCAAAACACAATGGAAAGTTCAAGGGCGCTGGCTTGATCCTGGTCCAACATCACCCTGAACAGTCGGTGCGTTGGAGTCAAATCACTTCACAGTCCTCTAACATCACCCCCCATCACCTTGCCCGTTTGCCTGTTCGAACTGCTAGCTCTTCAGAGCTGTAACACGGTGCAAAACAGCTTTGGTGCTGTGGTGGTACCACAAAACATCACTGCAATGAGAATTAAATCATCTTCCAGCAGACTAGGACAAGCCTCTGGTACCCTCTTGCACAAGGGTGAAGTTTACTGCAGATCCTCACCTTCCCTTAAGGACAGTTTTTCCCCTTACAAATGAAGTTCCAATGAAAGGATGGAACTTCCCACCAGTGTCTTTAGCCTGTTAGTTTCTGATGGCATTCAGAGCCAGCAAAAGGCTCCGATTACCTCTGCAATGCAAGATATTTCCCCTCTTATTCTTTCCAACCAACAAGAAGAATCTCACAGAACCAGCTCCACCATTAATAAAGGGTGCCAGGAATTGACAGGCAGGGTCACCGAGAAATGGCCCCTCCCCAACCTCCTCATTTGTCTTGGGCAATTGAAAAATAATTAGCAACTGCAAAAAGGTTCAATACCGAAGAGTAAACAAAGGGAAAAGGGCTCCTCCAAGTCATGGTCCCATGGCCTGGGGCAAAGCATCCCCAAAGGTGAGCATCTCCCCCCTGCAATGACAAATGAGCCAAGGACAGGGCAGGAAAGGAAGGGAAGGGCAGGTGTGGACAAGGCAAAGAGCTGCTTTTTGCATTCTAACCCCTTCCTGCTTGTCTCCTTGGTTTGTAAGCCCCCACAACAAAAGAAGAAGCAGAGGCAGAAAGAGCCAGCACCGAAGTGTGCAGATAGGTGGTGCGCAAAGCCCGGCTCTGTGACACCGAGGTAGTGCATCCATTTGTTATGGTCTCTTGGCGAGAAAGGCCATGCTCAGATGCCCTGGAGCTCCACTGTAATAAATAGACACTGAAGATTAAAGGAGCAAATCCTACCACCTGCCCCAAGTCTGAACCCACAGATTTAGCATACTGGGGTACCCAAGAGGGATGGAGGCTTTGTAGACAGCAGAGCTATAGCCATTTTATGGCAGTTCCTGCAACCTCAGGGCTTGTGCCTGTGCCCCTGGCTCAGACAGCTCAGCTCCCCTGCTGAGCTGTGAATTCGGGCCTTGAACGGGAAGACCAAGGGTTGGGGGGAGGAATTCAGTGCTTGTCCCAGTCCCCAGGCCTACCCCAACCATCCTGGGATCAAAGTGAGGAACCAAGCCCCAAAGTCACGGTGATCCGCACTATTGTCCTCCTCCTCCCAGAGTTCTTTGATCAGCAGCGAGTTTGCATATCAAAGAACAGGAGGAAAAGAATATTCAGATCCTCATCTTGTCTGCCCTTGCTTTCCCTTGGTGAGCTGGTGAGTTTCCCATTGTAAAAGTTGGTGTTTTCAACCTTCTTGCTTTGCTTTTCCATTGGTGGAGGGGTTTTTTCCTGAACAAATTCAGAGCGCATTGCAAGACCTTAAATAAGGTCCAACACGCCAAATAACAGAATTGAAGTATTTCTGATCCACTTATTCCAATGGCATTTGAAAATAAAAGCTTATGCTTGGGGGTTGTTTTGGTTTTTCCCAACTAGATTTCTCCTTCACTGGGATGGGAGGAGGGATGGATACAGGAATGTCACCATCCTGATGTCCACTAGATGACAAACACAGCTCACAATTGGCAGCAAAGATTTCACACCTGCTTGGGAGATGCCATTACAACTCAAGGGGGCTGAAGCTGTGCTCTGCTTCTTGGTGGTTATAGAGACTACTCAGGTGGCCTTTGGGCTTCTTAGAGTTGGATGAGGAGGTGAGCGTGGTACCCAGCTATTGTTTTATACTTTTATGGCTGTGTTTTCCTTCCCACCAAACCCCATTTGCATGAAGTCTTACAGGAATCATGATGAAGTTCCCAAACTGCCCAACCCACTGGCCTTTCCTTCTAATCACAGCACAGAACTAAGAAATACAGAAGGCAATGATCAAAGCTAGCACCACCACTTAAAAGCACAACACCGAGGTGAAGCAGAAAAACGCTGGGGCAAATCCAATGTCACCCTCGTAAAATAACAGAGCAGATTAGAAGAAAGACTCAAAAAGGGACTAAATTACTTGAGGAGCAGCCAGGCAATAATTGCCTTCATAGCAACCAGCAGCCTTTAGGTTTGTGAAGAGAGAATGACCTTAGGCACAGGTCAGCCTTTCTGATCAAGCTCAGAATGAGCAGATGAAGGCTAATGTGGAAGACGCAATATATCTGGAGACTTTCCTGGGCGTCTGATGTGGTGCCACAGCAAATCTCACTGAAAAGCATTAATTTACCTCAGCTTGGATAGAAGCAATCGTCAGGCTGAGAACTGGCCCAAGGGCCACAGGCAAAAGCTGGTGATAAATGGTCTTGTGTCACGTGGGGGGGGAAGCGGCTGTGTTGGGGTACTGCAGGGGATGAGCCCCCGTTTTATCTAAGGCGAGTAAACAGTCCATTAATTCAAGGAGCTGGAAGATACTAAATTAGGTGGTAATGCAAATATCAAGTGAAAGCAGAGGAAATAATAGTAGGGGACATGGCGAGGTTAGGAATAGGGATAGAACAATAAAATGAGATTCATCCTACTGAGGAATAAACCAGGGTAATACAAAAAAAAAATAAGGCATCTGGAGCACATCCAGCCCCAGGGAATGTTATGGAGCAAAAGGAGAAATGTTATGGAGAAAATAAGAATTTCAAATGTAATTGAGGATCTCAATTGTTTGCATGGGGCACAGGGAGCTCTGCACTGAGAGGAGAAGAGTCAGGGTCACGCAAAGCTTCTTCCAGCAATGATGCTACATCTACACAGGCTAAACCCCAACACTGGATCTAGCCAAAAATCCCAGCAACTCAACCTAACACACTGAGCACAGGAAGGGTGTGCACAGGAATAGGATGGAAACCAGTTCCCTCCAAGTCACAGGCAGGCAACTGATGAACTCATCCTGCAGTCCCTGGCTCCCTGGAATAACCGGGTTTGCTTTGAAAGCATAAGGATATGAATGAAGTTTAAGGAAGCAGAAATCAGGATAGATTTGAAAGCTCCACTGAGCCAAAGACCTCTCCTGCAGATGCCCATGGCCTTTGGGGGACAGCAGAGTTCTGTCTTTTTAGGGAACTAGAAGTAGGTAAAGCAGAGACACAAGTTACATGGGGTGGGAAGCACCACCCTATAGATTAGTTTCAAAGACTGATCCCAACCGCATCCCTGCTCCAAATCCCTAAGGAAAGTTCATCCCCACCACGCACATCCTCTTCACACACCTCATGCATCAGGTGTTTATCGGGAAAGGCAGAGTGCTTCCAGGATTTGGAAGGAGTTCAGAGAGGACAAGCAGCTTCACCCCACTAAACTCTGTCCTCCCTTGGGTTTTGTGACTTCCTCACCCACTGCTAGCATAGCCCCTGCCAGGCTCCTCCCTTGGCAGGCTCCCACTGCCCACAGCATAAGCCTGTCTCAGCACTAAGTGCCTTTGCCCCAGATACCATCAGTTTCAAGCTAAAATAAACTTCCCCAAATTCCATCCTGTTTGTTAACGCTTTGATCCTCTGCAGAGCGATGCCAGACCGTTTTCATCTGCAGCAGATGGCCAACGTGCATTACTAAATGTAAGATAGGTCTTTGGCCAGAGAATCTGAGCAAGGTTGCTGGGGCTCCAAGGCTTTCAAGATGTGATTGCCACCTACACCACAGGCTCTTCACTGGACTTGGGTCAGGCCATTTGCACCCTGCATCAGCCCCAGCTCTATTATTCCCTCCATTCCAGTGGATGAATCTGACTGTAAAACCAGGCTAACGCTCTCCAACTGCTCCTCTTTGATTTGCCTCCTAAACTATTTGGGATTGTTCAAGCAAGACAGTCAAGGCTTCCTTCTCCAAAGGCTACCCAAGTGCCACGAGCATCCCTGCGCTGCTGGGAAGGTGCCACTGTGAGGGCAACTTGGTTAAACACTGCAGCGGCAGAGACACAGCCCTGGGTGACGGGATGCTTCAAGGAACCCATCTATCTACCAGAGCAGTTGTTCAAGCAAAGAGTGAGGGTGGATGGAGGAACAGCAGCAATTCACCAAACGGCAGCTCCCACTTTAACCTATGAGTGCAGGAAAAAGAATAGGGGTGAAGCTTTGTAACCAAATAAAGAGAGCTGGGAGCTCAATAACAGGCATTATCCTATGGCAAAGATTTTGTTATTGTTGAGTACTGATTCCTTTATCTCTCGGAGACAATCAACCTTCAGCCAGAAGAGTCTAACCTTAAAACCCCATAACTCAATTTTACATAGTGTTAAAGTTTGGGGGGCTATTTGTCAGTGCTGGAGCTGATACAATCAGTCTGGAAGACCCTAGAACAAAGAGCAGTGGGTGAAGAGCATGTCACCTCCACACACATTCGTTTCCTTGATGAACAAGGAGCTATTAGTTGGCAAGAAAGCATTATCAGGGTGAAGGATGATGCCGATTGTTTCGGTTGCTCTTCCCGTGACACTGGATTAGAAGAAGAAGTCCCAGTGTTTGCTCAATGCCCCACTGCCCCCAGCACACACAGGTACGCGGCCGCACGCTCCCAGCCACCCTTTACCATGAGCACAAAGCGATCAATCCGGACACCCAATCTCTTTCAACTCTCCGAGGGTTAAACAATTAAAGTTTACCTTGTTTTAAGAAGTAGTTCATCATGGGGAGCCTTAAACAAAGCTACTCCTAAAACCCACGTGTGCACACATACACACACAATGCCCCCGTGCAGAATGACAGTGATGGAACGGCCAAGCGCAGCCTCTCTGCTTGAGTCAAGCCACCGGCAGGTACACCAGCCCCAGAGAGAAGCTTGCTGAATAAAGTTACACTTGACTCCTTCTATCGAAAGTAGAACTGAAAGAAGTTCCAAGAAAAATTGAAGAAAAGAGGCTTTTCCTTCCCTCCAGTTGTTCGTGAACGCGTTTCGCTTTACAATTTATTATAAGCAGTCTTTAAATTAAATTCTTCAGGACAGTGGCTTTATTTTTGCACGTAGTGATTTTCAGCAATGCAGAACCTGAGTAATAATTTAATGTATTCCCTGTGGCTCACGCTGAACCACACACTGAAGCACATGCTTAAGTCGGAATGAAGTCAGTAGTAGTTTAGTGTGTGTTAGTGTATATATAGCAAGGGCTTTTATTGCTGTCCAGACCATTTCTCTCAGCTGGGAATTTGGTATTTCAGGACTTGTTAGTGTTTTGAGATTGATCCTGCATGATACAGGTACCATTATTACTATTCCCATGAACAGCTCCAGCCAGACAATACCCGGAATGCGTTCGTGGGGTGAGTCTGTCTTTATTTTTAACAAGGGAGAATGGCCCCAAGGCTCAAGATTACCAGGAGCATGGGGGAAGCATGTGGCAAGCATGTGGCTTGGTTGCTTTTCTGTCCCACAGAGGGATGAATAGAAGCTTACCCTGCTTTCAGAGAAGTCTTCTTGCCATTCACTCAGAGGAAGAGCCTCCTTCATCGTCCTCTGCTGACCTCAGTACACTCAAAATCCTATCACCAAGAAAACAACCCCCAAATCTTTGCTCTAACCCCAATGTATTTCAAGGGCACAATTTAGAGCATCTCTTCCCTGTGTTCCTGCTGAAGTACACACGCAGAACCCACCAGATCTTCTATCTTATATTCTATCTTACTCTTATCTATATATTTGGACAAAATGTCAGCCCCAGATTTGCTGCACCCCATCACTACCAGTGCCAACCACACTCAGTCCCCAGCCTTCTGCAAAGGCAAAACCCCATTTCCCAAGTCTAGACAAGGTCCTCGGTGTCAGATGTGGGGGCCTGGGCATCCTCAGGCTGCTTCTACACAGCCACAGGGCACCAAAGCTGGCACCTCTGCTGCCACACTGCCAGGCCACAGCACCCTGCCCTCCAAGCATCCCCCCTACAGAGGAGACCTCAGGCAGGTCAGTAATGACAGATGCTGGTGCCTATAAGTTTGGGGCACTGGAATCACTTGCTTTTGGCAAAGGGCTGCCATGAAGTCCTACCACAACACTTTGTTAACTCACATTTCCTGCATATTGATCCCTCTGGTGGGGAGAATATGGAGACACAAAGCATTAATGCCTTGGATTTACATCCTCATGAATAAAAAGGCCTTTAGGAGGCAGGTGCCTGAGTTATCCCAGTGTCCCCCCCCAACAACTGTAACTTAGCACATTGATAGTTCAGGGGTGTTTGACATGGGGAACATGCAAGGTACCACAAGAGGAAGCTCCATCCCTCTGACATCCCTCCTGGGTGCAACCACCACCATCCAGGTCCATGCACCCGACAGCATCAGCTCAAAGGCACCAGTGCTCCTGCTGGAATAATGGACGTGCCGAGGGCATCCTTCTGTTGCCATTCATTTGAAGCTGGGATCATAAGGCAACATTCCCTGTTTCCATGCAAAGCTGCTATTAAGCTGCTGACTAGAATAAAACCCAAATAACACCTTGTCGTTAAAGACTGTCCTCTAGGTATGGAAAATAAATCTCTTCATCTGATCCTGCACTTCCAAAGCAATACAAAGGAACTTTAATTATGCTTTTTCCCTGTCGGCAAGCAGCGGAGGTGGCAGGTTTGTGCTTTAGAAGAGCTGCATTAATAAGTTATCGGCATTTCAGTGACTTGGAAGTGATTTCAATTATAAATCCTGTGTGGGGCCCCAGTGAGCTGCTCAGGTTTTACACCACGTGGCTCCTGACATCGCTGCTTTGCCTTAAGAGCCCTTGTGAGCAGGGAACGACTCGAGCAGCTTCAAACCCCGACCAAACAGCCCCGTGGTTGGGCAGGAACCCGTTTCCAAACCACAAACCCAGGCAGGGGACACCCAAAACCCCACTCACAAACCCGTTATTCAGTGTAAAAGCAGCGCAGGCTTCCAAAGGCAGTGCCTGCGTCCTGAGGCTCAGAGTTCCCAGCTGCAAATAACCAGCATGAAGTGAGCAGAGCATCACAGAATCCTTTGGGTTGGACCTTCAAAGCTCATTCCCTCTTCAATGAGCAGGGACATCTTCAACTCCATCCCGTTGCTCAGAACCACATCCAGCCTGGCCTGCAATAGCTCCAGGGATGGGGTTAGGGCAATCTGTGCCAGTGTTTTATCCCTCTTTTAGTTTAAAAACATCACTGTTTGTCCTATCACAACCAACCCTGCTAAAAGTCTCTCCCCATCTTCTTTATAGGCCCCTTTAAGAACTGAAAGGCCACAATAAGGTCTCCCTGGAGCCTTCTCCAGCTGAACAACCCCAACTCTCTCAGCCTTTCCTCACCGGAGCAGCACTCCATCCTTCTGATCACTCCTGTGGCCCTCTCCTGGACCTTTTCCAACAGGTCCATACCTTTCCTGCACTGAGGAAGTACTCCATCATCCAACTCAGATGTGGGAGTTTAAGGCACAGGCTGGACCAAAACATTGCGGGGCCCAATCTGGTCCATGTCAGGATTACATCCCAAAAAAGAACAATAAGGAGTGTCCTGCCTGGTGATTCCTAAGGGAACCTCTGGTCCTCCCCTCCATCAGTGCTCATGTGCTTTGTTTCAACACCTTATAAAGAAGAACTGCTCTTATGGGGTGCAGGGGAAGATAAGGGAGGGAGATGAGACAAGGTGAAGGTACTCCTCCACAGGTACCCTTAGCACACAAACACCCTCTTAAACCAACTTCCAAACATCTCCAGCTTGAGGAAAAAAGACTTGGAGCTCCAAATGGGTACCCGTGGAACTGCGGGCTGGCTCAGCTGCCCTCAGGAGCAGCATCGGCATTCCCCGCTGCTGGAAGCTGCGGCCATAAATTGGGATTTCTGCAGCAATTACTCACGCTACCGTTTGCTGCGGCTCTGAAATCCCAAATGGGAACATGGGAGCCACTTTGGGTTGCGGTTTCTGTTGCTCTGTTTGTTCCCAAGGCAAGCTGAAGGTCTCAGAAGCATTCCTCTCACCACTGCTTGTTCCCTACACAGGTCTGAGCTCTCCAATATGATTTATACACCTCCTTTTGGTGGCCTGCAACCAACCCACCCTCCTTCTCTCCACCCCTAACAAATAACCCTTACTACCGAGCTGAACCCACTTGCTCTGTATAAAACAGAGCCAAACCTTTCGACCAGCCAGAGACCCGCTCCAGGAACTTATCTGCACAGCGCCAGGGCCATTAGCACACCGGGTTTGAAAGCACTGATGTTATGGTGTGTTTCTATTCAGAAAACGCTAAATCAAAGAACAGGAGCCCTGGAGCTTGGAGGCAGGCTGATTTCTGTACAGAATGTCACCATAAAAAGATATTTCTTGGAAAACATATTTTCCTATCCATGGATTGAGGCCTGTTCTCCTCCCCTCAGCGAAGCTCATACGGAACTGGTCAAACCTGCTCAAAGCCATGATAAGGAATAAGGAGAAGTAAGTGATTTGTGGTTCAACATCTCTCATTTAGGTGATGCTTGAGATCAGAAAGGAAACGAGCGAGGAGAAACCTTCGACGGCATCACACTTGACACAAACCTGGTCCTTGAATGTCTCCCACCCTGTTTCATAGAGTTTTAAAGTACCTCAACAGCACATTTATAATAACATGGTCAAAAGCAACAAAAGACATTTCTGGACATCAGGGAGGCAAAATAATTGCTTCTAATGGTATTTGAAAGGAAAAACGTAAAGCTTTCAACGCCAGTGTAAGAGGCATTTCCCCTCATCCACAGGCATTCAGGGCCCGATCCATACACATTAGAGAACTTCGAGCTACTCAGCATTTCTGAAACAGGTTCTTGCTGCTTTTTACTTCATGCGATTTGTTCTCACTCCTGAAACAGCAGCATTTGGGCAAGTGGCTCCTTCACACACACACACACACACACCCCGCCACACTTCCATCCCCTGCATCCATCACCCAGCGCCTCCCTGGTTATCCTGGGGCAGCGGTCATCACCCCGTCCTTGGGGCAGGAGACCACGGTTCCCATGCTTGGTGTGGAAAAGCAGGGATCTGTTTCTGCACCGAGGCTTCCCCAGCGGGAAGAAGGGATTGGGAGGAACACCCGGGCGGGTTTTGGGGGTCGGTTTTAGGGGGAGTATTTTGGTTCTCGGTTGTGGGTTCACGGGAAGCGGGAGGAGCCCACGCGGGCCAGCGGCCGCGCACGGTGCAGCACCGCTCTGCGCCACACGGGGGCGCTGCAGAACACCGCTGCCGCCGCACCCCGGCTGCAGAGCCAGTCCCAACCCTCCCCGGCGGTG
>JBCJKH010053497.1:18909-30274 GCA_039877255.1 Loriculus beryllinus
CCCCCGCTACATCCCTCAGCATCACTCCAGCGGTGTGACCCCCCCTGCATCCTGCAGCATCACTCCAGCGGTGTGACCCCCCCGCTACATCCCTCAGCATCAATCCAGCGGTGTGACCCCCCCTACATCCTTTAGCATCAATCCAGCGGTGTGACCCCCCCTACATCCTTTAGCATCACTCCAGCGGTGTGACCCCCCTGCATCCTTTAGCATCACTCCAGTGGTGTGACCCCCCCCGCAGCAGCACGGTCAAGAGCCAGGCACGGGGCAGAAGCCACAGTGGTCTTCACCCCCTTTATCTCCACATGGATCCAGGCTCAGCATCCCTCCAGCAAGCAGTAACATGTTCTGCAATGATCACAGAAGCCCCACTTCAAGCAATATCTAGTAGTGCCAAACACTAAGAGGTGCAGCTCCCACCCCTCAGGATGTTTTGGGATCCATCTTCAGGAAAACTAAATGAACAAACCCAGTGATTCACCCGTTTAAAAGACAAAGGCTTCAAGCTGCCTGAGTACATCACATGGGAAGGGTCTCCTAAGAAATACTTATCATTCTAACAGTACTTTGTGGTTCCACGGTGCCTCCCAGCACTGTACAAACATTAGCTTCTTAATCACTCATTAGGGACGATCCTGTAGAGCTGGGCTATGCCTCATTGAGTAAAGTCATCCTCAATCCGCTCAGTTCCTCTTGCTTCCTCCAGAGACAACTCTTAAGGTTCTCTCATTCCTATGAGAAGCTCAGAGCCTGTTCCAAATGAATGGCGGTGGCATTCCCTGCCTCCAAACTCTCCCATTTTGCATAGCAAGGTGATGTAAAAGCAAGCATCACCCAAGCCAGAGACCTTCCTCCTTTAAAACCTTGCCTTAGGAAAGTTGGGAACTCAGAAAGTTCAGGAAGGGAGGAAATAGCAGCCTTTAACAGTGTCATGGGCTTGCACGTAAGGACAGGACCTCTTGTTGTTGCAAACCAGGGCTCTAAAGGGAGGGGAAAAAGCCACAGGAATAAGTATGTTTCTACAACCGGCCAAGTTCTTCTCCTGGCCTCAGCTACATGGATTCCCTTGAGTATCAGCCACCCCGTGCTGCATGAGTGGAGCAGCTCTCCATCACCTATCCACATAACACCATGGCCTCAGCTCTGCGCTGCAACACCAGAGCAGGTCCTTGCACTGTGGACCTTGCTGGCTCAATGGGGAAGAGAATCATAGAAGTATAGACTGGTGTGAGTTGGAAAAGACCTTGAAGCTTATCCAGCTCCAACCCCTACCACGGGCAGGGACCCCTTCCATTGGAGCAGCTTGCTCCAAGCCCCTGTGTCCAACCTGGCCTTGAACACTGCAAGGGATGGGGCAGCCACAGTGCCCTCACAAAGGGGCCCAGTAAAAGCAGAGGTTTGCCCAGCTCAGAGAAGGCAACCTTGGACCATGATGAAAACCAGTCCATGAAGTCTTAGAACTTTCTGCTTTTCCCACAAGGATGTTCTAATCAGGATCAGAGCCCTTAGCTTCCCCCACTTGTCCAAAGGACTGATTTCAACTCTCAAGTGACTGATTTCATATTTGTTAAAAGAAATCATTGTACTTTCTACAGTCAAAGAAGCAAGCAAAGAAAACAAGCCAAAAAAAAGAGAGTAAATCATCACAGACATTCAAAATCCCAAAGGAAACCCCAACCCTGATCCATCTCCTCCAACTGGCAGACATCAAGAAAACCCCAGTGTAGTGACGCCCCAACAAACCACGGCAGGGCAAAGAAAAGGTTCCATACCCTGTGCTCAGCCTTTTTTCCTTTACTCTGACTGCTTCAGACTCCCCACAGCCTCATCCAAACAGCCAGAACTGCTCAACTTGCATCCAGACCCAACACACGGAGTTGCTGTTACTCAGGGCTCTCCCTCATTTCCAAGAACTAACACCTCATTTTAATGCTTCCAATGCCAGCTTTTTCCCCTCCTTTTTGTGGTATAGCATTTTTCCTGTGTTATGGCATTTTTCCTGTGTTAACCATCTCCTCCTATTCACCCCTTTGGGCACACTTCCATGGAGTCTATAAACTACCAGTGATGCCAAGTGTTTGCATACCTTGCAAGTGTTATGTCAAGCTCTGCCCCTTGGAGCTGCCAGAAACCACCATTCTGAGTTAGCAAAGCAAATACCTCCTTAGACAAGCTTCATAAACGCGCCAAGGGAAACCCTAGACCATAAAGACGTTACTTGCCCATGGAGGCCAAGCTTGAGGTCCTCCACACCCTTTCATGTTCCATCTATTCTCCTTGTCACACATTCCCTATCTGCACTCTGCATAAGCACATCGTATCTGAGCATGTAATGCAACCAATCCCAAACTCCACACCTCTTTTCATGCTGCAACTGCCATCAGACCAACTCAGTCTCTAATCAGCCAAAATGAAGACATTTATGTTATGCCATAAAGCAACCCATGCGGCAGATAGGCCTGGTGTTCTGCATTGCACAAAGGAGGTGGCTTTGGTGCCCATCAGCTCTTACAGCCTTGTCCCAAATAAATCCTCATTTCTTTGCAGTTTTGACCGGTGATTACAGATTCCTAACAAGAAGAAATACATCAATAATTGCACATTCCTTTGGGAAACACAGCCACCAGGTCAAACTCTGCTCTTTGCCATCACTGTTGCCAACCCAAAATAGAACAAGCAACTCCAGTTTGCAGCAAGATGCTCAACAACCACATTCAACTTCAGCAACGCTAAATTAACCTCAGGATCACCAGAGCATTTTGTGGTCCTTGACAAAGCAGGTACCAGCCAACAATAAAAACCCCAAACTCACAAAAACCAACTCCTGCATGATGACAACAAGGAAATGAGACCAGATGATACTTCTCTTTATCTCTTCACTCAAGGACTTCAAAAAGCACCAGGGACTTACCATCATCCTGGAAGTCCGATGGAAGTGAAGCATCAGACGTCATGGAAGGGGCAAAACTCCAGCTCTGATTTTCATCAGAACTATCCTGTCCAAAGCCAGCATCACTCTGATCCTCTCCTAGAAAGAGAAGGAGAGCCTGAGTTCAGTGAAGAGGACACATTCGTAACCCCAAATCTTACTGCCCACCCTGTAACACAGGTTTCCTCCTGGTTCCCACCTTCCACTGAACTTCTCTACAAAACCCAACCCCTCATTTGTAGGCTTATAGCCAGATTCATCACTTAGGGTCATGGTGGGATATTCCTGATGCAAGAAGACTCATGTTGGATATGTGCAGACTTCCCACCTGGAGGGCATACAAGGAGGAGGTGGAAATACCAGTCTTGAGGCCAAACTACCAGAGCTAGGTCCAATTCTGTTCTTGCCGTCAGTACATGAGCTCTGCATAACTAAATCATCCATCTGTAAAATGAAGGACTATGCTATCTGCTTCACTAGAATGAAGACTCGTCCTACGTTGTAGGAATGAGCTTTGAGATCCTTCCTTGAGGGGCAGTAGGGAAAGAAAGATTGACTCCCTATTACAAGCAGTTACGTATGTCTGAGTGTGGAGGCAGGAGCTATTACCTCCCCATCCTTGAGGTTACATTGAATTTTTGCTAGGGAATTTGCTCCTGATATTGGATTTTATGCAGAAGGCACTTAGAGGCTACAGTGACAGATGTTAATATCAAGGTTTAATATGAATGGAGTGCAGCTAGCTTACCTGTAGAAGAAACCACTCCTCACCCCAAACAAAGCCCAAAAAGTGGTCTTTCAAGCTTTTACCTTCCATTTCCTGAATACACACAGCCCAGGCTAGTGATAACAGAGCTGAAGACAGCTGCTCACTCATTCAACACACAAAAAACAGCAAGAAAGGTGGGTTTTCAGCTGATGTTAATTGTGCTCAAGCACTAAAGCCAAGTTTTACCTCAGCAAACAGAGGAGCTGTGCCCCCCAGTTTCAATCAAGCACTGATGAAAGGTTACCAAGGCCTGGAACAGAGGTTTACAACGCTCTTCCTCCCACCTGGAAACACAGTGGAGACACCATCAAGTCTCCAGCTGCACGAAGATGCGACACGATATTTGGGATGTGGTTTACTTCCAGCAATCCCAGTTGGAGCCTTCCCTTGCTTGCTGTTTAGTGAGAAGATCCCCGAGCCCCCCAGGCTCCTGCATTCAAGGGCACAGTTTCAGTTCTCAATCCTTCCCCAAAAGGAGTAATGTGGCTGTGAAGAACATCACAGCCCCAAGCTCAGCTCCATAAAACACCAATCGCACCGGGTACCACACACCACATCCTGCTGATGTTCTAAGCTCAAAGCTCTTGGAAAAACTGATTGAAGATTTGGCTTTGAGCTTAACCAAAGGCCTAGGAGGTCAATGACAGAACAGAGGGGTCTCTGGCAGTCCACCCTTTAAGCCATTACAACTTTTCTTAGAGGGGAAAAGCCCAGAAGTAATACAGTCTTTTCCCAGCTCTGCTTGCTTCCAGCAGCCATCCTAGCACACAGAACATCGGACTATGGGAAAATAGGGAATTCAGAAAAGACCTTTTGGGAAGATGCATCATTCAGCATTGCTAACCTCATGCTAAGAAGAAAGCTGCCGGTCCTCAGCCCAAAAAGGCAGCCTGTGATGCTCCTGCAGGATCAGACCTCAACAGATGGGGTACTGCAGACAATGGAAGGCTCATGAAAGTCTTCCATCGATTACAGCACATTCCTCTGCTCCAGCAAACTGGGATCCATGCATGTGCCTCCACAAGGAAAACACCAATTAGGGGTTAAAAAGCAGAGACTGCAATCCCTGCTCCAGTGGTGGTGGGAAGCAGAGTGCAGCCAGGAGCGCATCGCTGACTGCCTGACCTTGGAGCAGCCGTTGCAGTGCTTTGCTTGGTTGCGTGTGACAAGGAGATGCTTCTTCCCTGCTTTACTGTTGTGCTTTCTCACTCCCCAGATCAAAAGGCTCTAAAAAAGCCTCTCTAAAAAAGCTGCTCCCCAGCAGCAAGTGGGCAGCATAGGAGAATCCAGCGTTCACCGTAGCAAGGAGCTTTCCCTTGTGCTGTGCTCTGCTCTCTGCACTTTGGCTCCTTTCAACCCAAAATGCACCATGTTTTCCAGCACAGCCCAGGGTTACAGGTGTCCCTGGAATGAAGTGCAGGTGCAGGATCATTGCAGTAATGAGTAAACTGCTCCTGCTTTCCAACTAGCAGGAGGCGGCGTGGTTCCCGTGCGTGCCTGCACTAAGCTATTTGGAACAAGAACAAGGACCCAGCCTGGGAAGTTACTTGCAAGAATATGTCAGTGCCTTTCTACAGTGACTTATGGAACAGGGGAAGCTGGTGCAGACATCAACCACAGGTCTCTGCTTTGGTGAGTGATTCATGAAATAGCACATGGCGGATGCTCTCACCACAAATGGGCTCCTTGCTGTCCCTACACAGGAGTGGAAACCCGGTCTCCACGTCCATCACACACCCAGGATGCAAGATGCACACACATATATCATACCAAGCACACTGGACTCCGCTGCAACACAAATGAATGCAACCAAAAACGTTTTGTTTGGTTCAGCAGGAGGGATATCCTCAAACACCACCTCTGGTTTTAGTAACTCAACAGAAAAAAGAGACCAACAAAAGCTCTGCAGACATAGCTCCTTAAAACAAACCCTATCGCCTTCCCACTTGGATTTGCATTACGAGGACTTCTTGTGCTTTAATCCGCTTCTCCATAAAGTTTATGGAGCAGCAACAGTTGAGACCAAGCAAAATAAACAACCAACAACTTGTCAGGGGCCAAGCGATTGTTCTGAATGAAGCAAAAACTCATTAGCTTTTAATGAAAACACAGGGAATAAAAAGCAAATAGCAGAGAACCACAGCAAATAATTACCCTGCACCTGATGCAATGCTGCGTTCGTTTCCCACTCCAATCCGCAGCAACATTCCCCAACTTAGCGCTCTTTGGAGCACGAGCAAGAAGCAGGATTGAGTCTAAGGGAAAGAGCAAGAGGTTTCTGGGGCTTACACCTCATCCAGGGGATCCCCTGGCATGGTTTGGCTACCCCCAAGGGCCCAAATGCTCAACTTGCTTCACGATAGCTGTAACACAGGGGGAAAGAAGATGAAATTATGCCAGCTTTTAGCTGGCTGATGTATTGTGGAGAAACAGCTTCTTGAACAGCAGCAGCAAGAGGGGCTTGAAGGTGGTGTCTGCTGTAATTAATACAGATACCCTGCTACATAGCGAACCTCAGAGGGGACAGGTTTGGTCTGTGGTGTCCCCAGCATTAGAGGAGTGGCAGTTTAGAGCGGTGCCCTGGGCCAGCAGCAGCAGGCGGGTGGCATCAGTTACACCAGGTCTCTGCAGGAGCCATGGACATCACCCAGCTCTGGCAGACCCTTGCATTGGAGAAGAGCAAAGCGATCAAGAGGAGAATGAGAACCTAAGGAAGCATTCATGAGGCTCCACGCAAGCAGCACACGGAGGACCTACAGCAGAAGGAGCCACTGTCATCAAGGAACACGCACTTGCTTCCTTCTCCACAACCTTGCGAGCACAAACTGCTCTCTGCAAGAAGCAGAACAACCTGAACCTTCCCTTCCTATTTGCTCTGGGGCTTGCAATGCTAAAGTAAGAGCCCTATCTCTGCCCTGGCATCACTACAGGATCCGGCAAATACCAGGACCTAGGGTAAAGGATAGAAAAACCTCAGTTCAGGTTCTGGGTGCAGTGCCAGAACATGCCTCCATGCCCATCTCCCCTTGTACAGGAAGGGGCAGTGACTCTATTTAAGACTAAAACCTCTTGTTGAAACCCCAAACCCCAAGTTCTTCCCCAGGACAAGAACTGCCAAAGAAGTTTCCTATCTTTAAGCTGCAGTTTGCCTCTCCTGGGGTGGGGGGAGCTGGATTAATGCATCCTGGCACGCACAGGAAGAGAAACAATCCAAATAGGTGAAAGGGCATTGTAGCAGGAAAAAAATCCTCTCCAGTAGCTTGTTAAGGGAACAGCAATTAAGCTGTACTTTGCATTCAGTGAAGGCCTTTATCTGGTACCCTGAGTTTCATTAAGCATCTTTTTAAAGCGTAAGAAAAATCAATACCGAGCAAGTTCCATTTACACTTTTATGATAAGCTTGTTCATGCCAAAGCGGAAGTAAAATCCCCAACTCGAGTTAATATTCAAGGAAACGAAGTTCCTGCTTTGAAGTAATGACTCCTCAGCATCATGCTACAAATAAAGGTCTCTGATCCAAATCCCATCTGCCTTCATGCTCGACAGTGTTAATATCTCTACATTTGCAGGGACTAATTTAGAAGTAATGCATTTCCCAAAGCAGAGCTGTAAAAGTATTATCAATACTATGGTTTAATATCCCTCACTACAATCACTTGCTGAAATTATGGAGAATCACATGGAAACACATCAACAGAGACGCACCCACATAGTAAGTACTGCTCACTTGTAAATAGATTATAGTTTAGCCTTTGTAATGTAGTTACAGCTCTGTCAACGCTGCCATTATAAATTATATACCTTTTTAAACACATTTATGTGCTAGGAAATGTATGATGTTTCTTTTTTGAATGCTTTAAAGGCTTCGCTGGCTCCTAAGCACCCATTTGGCTCTGTGTGGTTAGTCCTTGTGATTAATACGTGGAGAACTGAGGTTTCAGGGGATGCGGATATTCTGCACCTTCTTCATTCAGACTTGTAGCACCAGGGCCCAGATAACATTCCATCTGCCTGAGAATCCCATGTTTCCTATTGCACATCACTAGGATACACATACACGTCCATCCCAGGCTGTACCAATAACAGTACTAACAAACTACACAAGAAATTCCTGTATCTACAGATCTCAAAGGGGTTTCCCCCTTTAGTAAGTATTTTCTTGGCTGTGGAGCCCATGCACAGGAGGAAATAACTTAGTCCCTGGCTCTCAAGGCAAGCAAGGCCATGATGAGAGCAGGACCCATCTCTGCTTAGGCTGTGTTTTACCAGCAGGACAGCTCTGCCTCACGGCAGTGGGGTCAGGAGCAATGCAAGAGACCTCCTTGTGCACAGGAGGAGCCGATCCATCACTGGGTTAGAAACATCGACCCGAACAGGTCTTGGCTGCCTGACAAGTGAATCCGGTCCAAGCCTGATCTTGTTCACTCAGTAGCCGGGGTTTCTTTGCTAATTACATGGAGTAAAGCAAATTAATAGGCCACTAAAACTGCCCCTTCTGTTAAAGGCGAGCAAGAAGGAGGAAGCTCTTTGCAGGCGGGTTGCGGGTGCAGTGAGCGCGGGTGCCCAGCAGGTCGGGCTGCAGCTGCGGCATCAGCCCGCGATGGGCCGCAGACTTCCCGGGAATTCATCAGGCAGGAGCTGGAGAACACGAGCGCAGCCTTCCTGAAGCGTGCAGAGGGGAAAACAGCAGCTTTCTGGGGTGAAAAACCTCCTTTTGTCGGGGGGGAAAAAATCATAATTCAACTTAAAATCAAAGCCTTACATAGGATCCAAATAGGGAAGTATTTTGGGATACTGAAGGGAATTCAGGTTTTGCGACTCTCAGCTTCCAAAGGAGGATGAGATGCTCCAAACAGACTGGGGTTAAATTGTTTTCTCTCCCTGCCACATGGCAAAGAAACTGCATGCTCACACAACCCAGTCAATCCCCTGCAAGCGATCCATTCCTAGACTTCTATCTGACGGGCAGATACAGAAACTGAACTCTTCCCACAGCCGATTACCGGGTTATTTCTAACAGGAAAAAAGCAACTCCAACAGAAAGCCCTGGTCCTGCTCCCAGCCCAGGAAGGCAGCCCCATGAGTGCTATTCCATAAGTTTCCATAACTCTGGCAGGGCTGCTTGAAGACAGCCAAGCTTCTCATGAAACCAAATAGCTGTTGAGGCTTGGGGTGGGGGGAGGAATTAGATACCCCCCAAACCCTTGACAACAAGAAGCTGCTGAGCATCTCTCCCATGACTCTGTGTTTTCTCATCCCCTGCCAGCCCCCTGTGTCATTCCCCAGCTGAGCTCCCCTTTTCTCCCTGCCTGTTTGCTCTCTGCCTCCCTTCCCCTCTGACTTCCTCCCCCCGCGGCTCCTCTCTTGCAATCCTTGGCACCCTTTCAGTGAAGGCACTGCACATTCTGCCTCCCAAGTGCGCAGCAGCTACACAGAACAGCTGCCTGCCAGGGGAAGCGCAGCACATTGCAGCATGGCTGGGAACAAGCCTGAAACCCAGAGCAGCAGCAGATTCCCACGGGATGTAAACAAGTAAACAAGATTTATCCCTTCTTTTATGCCCCAGTAACACATCAGTGAAACACAAAGCCCGGCCCAATGCGAGCAAAGTCAGCCTAAAGCTACCAATGCTTTGTGTTTCTGTCCAAGGAGAAGTTAATTCTTCATGAGCCTCTTTGAAGAGAGAAGGTCTTCGGTTAAAGGATGGGGATACTGAGGCAGAGAGGGGTGACAAATCTGTGCTTTGGTTCATCTTCTAAAACCCCAGCTCTGCTAGAAACACAGGACTGTGACTGTGAAGCTTGTGCAGTCCAATAACTGACAAAGAGTTCTGCAAACACAGCCTGGGATCTGAATAAAAGATGTTAGCATCATCAGTACCAAAAAGGAGACCACAAGCCAAAGGGTTTTGAGTAATGACCATTGCAGTGTCAGTCGGTTCAATGTATTTTCTTAGCCAAAACCCTTCCAAGCAAACAAGGGATAAACAGAACAAACCCATGAGGGAGCTGGAGCTTAGCAAGCACATTCCAATGACAAGACACAAGGAGGCTGTCTTGCCCGTGTCTGCAGCATTCCACTGCTAAGAAAAAATAAGTATAGGCAGTGAATGCAAAGGCAGGAGCACACAGCACAGCCATAGGCACTCCAGGGACTGAAGAAGATGCCCATTAGGCATTTATGATAACGCAAAGGATGATTTTACAGTGATGTTTCAGGATGGAGACTACCTAAAGGGCAGAATTACTACTTTGCAGATGATTTGGTTGGAGTTCCTGCTCTACAAGCCAAAGCAGAGCAGAAGTCATTGTGGGGACAGGGGGGAGAAAGACTCAAAACTCCTTAGTTGAACCAGCTGAAGGCTTGGAAGAGCCAGGAGTCAAGATCCAGCCCTGCACTCCCAGCCCTGCTCCTGCTATGGTTGCAGAGGGCACCCAGCTCCTCACTCCCCACAAAGGCTCAGTGGTACACAACAGGACTCCAAACCATCTTAACAGCTAAAATAGAGAGTTTACATCATTCCCCCCTTTCTGGGGAGCAGGAGGGCCTATTACCCCTATGGGAAAGCCTGTGTGAACACTCTCATACGCTGGCCCCAGTGGGACAATTTCTTGCGTGTTCTCCTGTTCTGCACAGAGCAATGCTTGGGCTCTGTGCATCCTAGCTCATTACAATAGCCCCCGAGATGTCTTCATCCCAGCACATTCCTGCTACACAAACCAGTCCAGAAAACACAGAGGGTGCATTGCAGAAGGGTCCGTCTCCAAAGCTGCAATCAGGCCATTTAGACAATCTCATCACTAGAGTATTTTATTAACCAACCAAAGCGGGACCAATAGAACCAGTTAACGTTTAACTTGCTGGGGCTCCCCAAACTGCTGGACATTTGGCATTTTTACTGACTTTTTTATACCTTCTTTATGGTGCAATGCTTTATTCTTCAGTGTGCTCTGAAATCCCCTGGGGAGGGAAGCACAGGACACTGCCAAACGTGAACCAGGCTTTGCCCCAAGGTGTTACAGGTCAGATGGGGTTCAAAGGATGGTGGGGGACTCAGTAACTTCAGTACTTGGATTGATGAAGTAGAGATGTCCAAGAAGAACCTACTGGCCCCAAACCAGGAAACTGCCCTCAAGTTTAAATCAAGGGTCTGCCTTAAAAGAGCACAAAACCCCCTGCACATTAACCTCATTCTTCTCAACAGAGGTCACGAAAGCTTTGACATGAACTGCAGCAGAGTACAATCAAGCTGGAGTTGCTGTTACTTGCACTTTAAATCCTTTTATAAACTGTGTAACTTCTTCATTTGTTCCAAGTAAAGATGAGAACAGCAAACCCGATTTACCTCTTTCTAATCAAATGACATGCTGATTTTTGGAAGCTTTTCCCTTCTCCCCTCATTTCACGCAACAAACAGACACATCACACCCCCCTCCCCATAAAAGTGCCTATGATTTTCAAGAAACCCAGGGTTTTTAAGAGATTTTAAAGCTTCACGATAATCCCAGATTTGTTTGGGTTAAAGGGACCATAAAGCTCATCCAGTCCCAACTCTTGCCACAGGCAGGGACACCTTCCATAGAGCAGGTGGCTCCAAGCCCCCGTGTCCAACCTGGCCTTGAACACTGCCAGGGATGGGGCAGCCACAGCTTCTCTGGGCACCCTGT
>JBCJKH010053497.1:30427-43131 GCA_039877255.1 Loriculus beryllinus
GGGATGGGGCAGCCACAGCTTCTCTGGGCACCCTGTGCCAGCGCCTCAGCACCCTCACAGGGAAGAGCTTCTGCCTACGAGCTCAGCTCAGTCTCCCCTCGGGCAGGTTCAAGCCATCCCCCTTGGCCTGGCCCTACAGGCCCTTGTCCAAAGCCCCTCTCCAGGTTTCCTGGAGTTGCTTTAGGCACTGGAAGACCGTTATAAGGGTTTCTGGTTCAAACACTTGAGATGCAATAGCCACAGTTTTAAAGTTACACAGAACTTTGCATTTTCCCAGCTATACATGTAAATAAAAATGCAGATCCACCTCCATATGGCCCTTCCCAGAGCACAGACGCCTGCCTCCTACCTATGACAATTTTCCAAGCAGAGCAGTCTGTTCTCTCATCATTACTTGCCTCCAGAACGCACGCAATACCTTACGCAGCAGAATAATTCATAAGCCCATGTAAAAGCAAAGCTGTGCAGCTGCTCAGAGCCTGCACAACTCCGAAACGGGAGCGATTTCAACACCAAAACCCCTCTCTCTGCACAGATTGGTTTGCCCAAAATATAACACACACACAGAGGCAAAGCAGTGCACGCTCGGAGCTGCAGGAAGCAAAGCTTCAGCGCTGATAAAGGGACCTGTCACAAGTGTTGATGTTAAAGCCTTGCTTTTTGGAAGCTCAAGCACACATGCCTGCGTGTGTAGTTTAGTTTTCAGTAATTAGCATTGCCCCACACACTACCCAAACACAGCTTGGCTCGGAGAAGGCATTCTAACAAGAGTTGGTTTGTTTTCCCTTTGTCTCTTCCATGTTATGACATCCCCAGGGTTGTAGCTGGCACTCGTGTTTAGAGAGCAAGGGAATTCCACGCATGGCGAGAGAATAGATATTCTAGCAGTATGTTACAAATATTGGCCATTGGATAGTTTTTTCCCTGTGCGTTTTCCAACACATCATAAATCTTGAGGAGGTTTCTGTGTTTGAACCCTGCTCACCATGGAGCTGGAGCCTCTTGGCATGAACGTAAAGAGGCGGTTTTATAAATACAACTTAGGGACATCACTGTGCACTCCATTAATTCAAGAACACTCTGCCTCAGCTTCAAAGGGGATCTTTACTGTAAAGACGGTGTTTTTGCTGCTTTAATGATTTGCTACTTGTACTTGTCATAACTACACGGAGCAAATATGCAATGCCAGGGAGCAGCGGTTTAGGGAAACGCGCAGTTCCGTCTCCCATCCAGCTCCGCTTCAGTTCAATTCAATAGATTTGAGGCTTTATGTAGAAAAGCTGCTTCATAAATCTAACACTTGAGGCCTTTGTCTAATGCCAGTTAATGAAAGCAAGCTCCATGCGTGCCTCGGATGTACACACGCATACCTCAGGCACTGCTACAACATCCAACCCCAAGAATAACCGATGACCCATAAAGTCTCCGTATCCGAGCCAAAGCAAGTGGGGCTGATAGAGGTAAAATGATACACACTTCATCTAAATACTACACACTGTAAGTGAGCTACTAAGACTTTCCACACTGTTACTCACCTAATCCTCTTACAGACATGAAGGCTCCCAATTTTTAAGTCATGCTTAATCCTGGCTTACTCCTTACCCTATCTCCCTCCAACTTCAGGGAGGTGACACTTTCTGGGATTAAAGCACACAGATGGAAGAAGCAGTAGATCTTTACCCAGTTCCTGCATGGACCTGTAGATGTTCTGGTACCTGAAGCACATTTATTGAGTCTCAGTTTTCCTACATTTCATGAACTGGAAGAACCATCCTCGCACTCTCGCACGTTTAGATGACTTATGAATATTTTAAGGGCCACACTAGGGCAGCACATACACACAACACTTCAGAGAACACCATTTGGGATCAATTTCTGATGGAAAACCAGAAGTTATCGTAAGCCCTATGAAAATAAATCTGGGTTTATTCATCTAGTTCGGGCTGTTTTCTTCAAAATGAGATAAAGTCATTGCCTCCAACTGCATCCACAGTGAGTTTTAAAGCATGAGTACATATAAGTTAAGAGTAACCCTGAACAGCGTGGGTCTAGTAGAAGAAATCTACTAGTGGGTGGAACTACATAATCTTAAGGTCCTTTCCAACCCAAACCATTCTCTGTGCAGTGCTCTGCTAAGGGGACACCCACCAGAAGGAAGGCCCAGGTACCCCACTGGGTACCAACTCTTTGACAGCCCCAGGCTGGATTCCCTGGATAGGAGGGCAGAGCCACATTGTCTCCATCTCCAAAGGTCTGTGTCTCCAAGCAGAACATTACTTGTGCTTTGAGTATCTCAAAACACTGTCCAGACATCAGTGGTTTCATTTACCTCGCCTCTACCAGCGACCATGTCTTGTTACACTTGCCCATCTTTAGGTGTCTTTTGGATTTAGGAATGGAGAAGCTGAAACACAATAATTCAGTGCAAAGCCCCATTCCAGCAAAGCCAAACTTCCAGGCCTGACCCACAGCTCTCACTTGCACCTTTTCCTTCTTTAATCCTCACTTCTGCATCACTCCCTGTCCTCCATTCTCTTCCCAAATACCTCTCTCTTTCCTCCCTTCCCTCCTCCTGTTGGATTCCCTTGCAGTACCCCAGAACGGCCTCACGCTGCTCCCTCAGACCATTGGTTTCTTCTAAATCAAAGCTGCTGAAGAACATTTCCTCTGCACTGAATTATGAGAAGAGATGAAAACAGCAACAAGAAACCTGGGGGAGAGCTACAACTGACCCAGGTCCTCTCCAGTTTTTCTTTGCCAACTCTTCTTAGCTCACTTTCCACAAAGGGGAGGTTGCTGCAAGACAGCAAGGGCAGGCATGCAGGAAATATATTAAGTGTATAAAATGCTTTACATAGGCAGTCAGCCCTCCTCTGAAAGGAAACATGAGTCACCCTGGGACTCTGTTCAAAATGCACCTAAGGAACAAGGCAAAACCAACTTGCAGTTACACGCTACAGACAACAGCATCACTTGGCGCATAGGAATCGGGCACAGCAAAGCTTCCTCTGTTCAGATACATCTCTCTGAAACCACTCTTGTTTGCCTGTGCTCCCATTTCATATCAATCTCCACTTGCTGGGAAGTAGCAAGGCTAATTCTATTCATTTCAGCCAACACTGGACACCAGCAGGTTGGGATAGCTGGATTTTGGTCTTCAGGGGGATTTCAGCACAGCGCTGAGTTCAAGTTGCTCAGATGCGGTCACAACTTGTGCTCATCCCCTTCAGAAAAGCTCTTTACTCAATATCACAAAACTGCTTAGAAGAAAGCTTTTCCTTTGTCACATCAGCCTGCTATTTCAATAGCCAATTGATACCTGGATTTTGCAGCTCTCTAATCAATATAAGGCACATGAGGTTTATTTCCTTAAAATCAAGCCCCACACTGTAGTTCTGTGGCTCTTCTTCCATTCAGATGCACCAATTTTTCATCACCACCTCTCCTTTCTCCAGCAAGGGACCAGAAACTGGAGTTGAGGCCTCTAAGGTGACGTCCAAGCCCATGTTTTCAGTCCCTGATTGCCCTGTTTCCTTAGCATATTTTCTTCCCAATAGCATCAGTTGCCAAGAGGACTTGGGGACACATGTAAAGACACCTCCATCCCTGAAGACCCAAATACCTGCACAGTATTGCCTAGCAGGGATTTAAGCAAGCTGGGCACTTCATTTGCAAATCTATACACAGTTTACAAACCGATCTTCCTAATATTACTAAGGCTTCCATGTCTATCAAAGAAGAAAGACTATTTCAAAAGAACAAAAGCATCCCTCCTCCACCCTTGGAATTGCATGAACTTTCAAAATTTACAGCAAAAATCTCATTTTGAGCCCTTTTATGTGTTCCAATCCTCTCCCTTTTCTCATTCTGAACACAGCTGTCTGTTGTACTTTCTCAAATGATGCCAGATGCTGGGTTCATCAACCAAACGCATGAAAACAAAGGTTTGAAAGCAATTAGAAGCACCAAGGCTGCACCGAGGCTCCTATTAAAATGTGATAACACTGTTCTAGTGGGAATTGCAACGCTGCTGCACTTCTGACATCCCTGTGTTGCCAGCCAGCCAGGATGTGCTGGAAGTGGTCCCTGATCGAGGAGGTAACATACTGGAATTCCTTCCTGGAGTAAATGAAGGATTAGCTGAGTTGGAGCACTCCCAAAGGGGTTTATTACAGCCCCAGCTCCCATCTTGTTGGAACGTTGGCATCCTTCTGCCCGTGCTCATGTACCACAACCATTGTGTAAGGAGAAAGGATGAAGCCACTGAACCACATCCTTGGCTGCAGCCTGGCTGTACCCAACACCCTAAATGATCAGAGCTGAGCAACACCAATTCAAGAGTCAAAGGAGCTCCAGGTCAGCTCTGAGCAAACACATAGACATCAATTGTCCCTAACACACAGGAGAACCCAGTGACACAGCTTGTGACTTGCAGGCACCCTGGGAAGTTTAACTCATCGCCCCCCATTACCACAGGAACGAAGATTAAAGGCACAATGGGAATATCCCAGCTTCTGAAGAGCCATACCAAGAGATGGTCACAGTCCTGAACCATTCGTCTACACTTGGAGGTGGATTCAGTTTCAAGTTCACATTAACATGAAGCAATGAGACTGAAGGAAACTTCCTGCAGGTTACCCAATAGTCTTTGCTCCCAAGTCAATGGCCCATGGGAATCTCCTGCCCTTTCCGAACCTCAGGCCTTTGTCCCAGACATTGGGTTTGTGTCAGCACCACTCAGTTTTGTACTATCTGCTCTCAAAGGTAAGGAGAAATGAACTTGTGCTGCTCGGCAAGAATACTAACCCCAACTCCTGCTACAGCATCACCACAGCTTTGCCCATTTCTAACCTTAGAACTGCCACACACAGCTCTATATTCAATTTTAGCTCTTCTCCTTATTGACTTTGCATAGGAAACACACACATGTCATCCTACTTCCCAAGCTCATGAGCTCATCCCTTTTTTCCCTGATTGTACTCACCTCGAGGCAGAAAGTCCAAATGGTACCTATAAGATAAAAGAGAGGAAAAAAGAGAGACATAAGCATACATGAGGCTCTCCACGATTTGTTCCAGCCTGATGAATAGTGACAGATGGAGAATTCTGCCTGAAATGCTGCCAGAACCCCAGCAAATGATCACTACACATTATGTGCAAGAAGCTTCAAGAGGAATTGTAAGTCCTAAAGATGTTAGCTGGGCCCTGGGACACCCTTTACACCCCAAGGAACCTCCCTCCTCCTAAGTTCTAAAGGCTCCCAACTCCCTTCCATTAGAATGGGTCTCCTGCTCCAAACGCAAAGCTTTATATGACCTTTTGCTTTGCAGCCTTAAAGACCTTCAAAGGTCCCTTCCAACCCAAACGACTCCATGATTCCATTCTATGACTCTTTCCTCAACCTCATCTCACACCTTCCCATCCAGCAGCAGCATGGCTGAGGGCAGCACACACCCTACCCGCTTCTGGCCATGCCAAAAAGAAAAGCCCTCCATAAGTTCTTCATCTCTCCCACTTGGAGCTCCTCTTGGGTTGACATCTGAGTCATTTAAGAGCAGCACTGGTGAGGTTTGGAAAGAGATCAAGGCTTGGCGATAAACCACAAAGTGACCCATTCACAAGCAAGATGTCTAACAAAGGGCTGGTCTATGGGCATTAGTGGCAAGAATCCAGTATGCAAAAAAAATCCAATTAATTCATTTCCTCATTAAAAGCTTTCATGAAGAAAATGATTTACCACAAACATCGCAGCTTCTGACACAGATGAATTAGCAAACACCAACAGAATCCTGATGAAGGGCAGAATATTTGGCTTGGTTGCTTTGGACAAAAACCAGTCAGAGTGCAAAAGCAGAAGAAACTTCCCTGGGAGAACAGGGTCAGGGTAAATACCAGCTCTGTTGCACTGGAAAGAGCCTCTCCCTGGGCTTTTGGATGCTGCTTCGTCAGGGATTGTAGTGATAGGACAAGGGGTAATGGGTTCAGACTGAAACAGGGGAAGTTCAGGTTGGAGATAAGGAAGAAGTTTTTTACTGTGAGGGTGGTGAGGCACTGGCATAGTCCTCCAAAGAAGTGGTGAATGCTCCATCTCTGGCAGTGTTCAAGGCCAGGGTGGACAGAGCCATGGGTGGCACGGTCTAGTGTGAGGCATCCCTGCCAACAGCAGGGGGTTGGAACCGGGTGATCACAAGGTCCTTTCCAACCCAAACTATTCTAAGATTCTACAGTATTGAGCAGTGGACCCCTATTTTTACAAGCAGCTCTTTCCTATCCATCCTACAGCAGCTACATCTCCCTCAAGCTTACAGAACTGACACCACCTACCCAAGGTCAAGGGAACCCAAAAGCATCTCCATCCTTTTGTCTCCAATCCCCATTAACAGCCACTCAACGTTCACTTGGAGATTTCAACCATTCATCAATAGTATTCAAAAGCTGGGGCAAGACATCTCTCCCCCTGATTCAGGCTCTGCAAGAGGCACCCACAGTCCCTTGACCCCCCAGGTCCAGCATTCCCAAGAGTTCAAATACTTTTGTCTCCTCACCAGACAATGGCTGTGAGACAAGGACAGCAAAATCACTTCTTGCTTTGTGAACTTTTGTCTCTTGTGCTTGAGAGACTGTCCTAATCTCCCCTGAACATGCTTTAGTGATAACATTTACTGCACTAGGGCCAAAATGATTTTCTGTCACTTGTAATTCCAGCTCAATAAAAGTATAAGAGCTTTGTTTCTAACCTCTGTCATTTTTAATACAGTAAAATGGTTTAAAAAAAACATGTAAAATTGAGTTCCATTTCCTACTGGACCAGCAAAGCCACATTAGCTTCACCCTGATCACATTTAAAAAGGGAGTGGGGGAAAGGAAATACCAAAAAGATGCTTTGCTTTTTCTCTAGCATAAGGAAACGGACAAAACTCCTGATCTCATCAGATCAGGATGTGTCTTTAATCTCCTGCTTTGATCATTTGCAGTCTGGAAAGGCTTAAGCAGAGAATGAAAGTTAGCTTAAAACGTAATGGGGAATGGGGGGGAAGAATGTCTTGTTCTGCTGGAAGAAGAGGAATGATCCAATTCCTTCATCTGCCACTGGCTGCAAGGAAACCTTGAACAAATGACTTCTCCTGAGGGCTGGAAAGGCCCCCGCATGCACTGCCCACAGTGGCTGCAGGATGCTCACGCACAGCAGCGCTTTCCCCCCTGATGTTTTGTACATGTCAAAGAGGGAAGGGTGACTTTCAGCATCCATGTTTCCCCCACCCCTTCCTGCAGATCATGAACAGTGAGTTATGGCCAAAAGACTTCATGGTTTTATTCCTGCATTACCCAGGAAATGCAACTCTTTAGGCAAAACACCCATTTTGCTGCAGCAACCCAGGCAACAAACAGGGCGAGTTCAAATATATCCATAGCCCTAAGTCATGTGCATGCTGATAGATCTCAGATTAAAGCATGATTCAGTGCAGCAGAGCAGGAGCTCAGCAGAAACAGTTTGGGCATCTTGGGCCATCCTGCAAGGCACAGAGCCTGAGGCCAACTCTGATTTCTGGTCCCAGTGAAGCCAATACTGAGTGACAAGTTATACCTTTAGCACACCTGGTCTGTGGGGGAGAGGCAGCTCCACAGGGGTTCATTCTGTAGTGTCCAGTCAATTTTCACTGCAAGTACTTAAAAGAAGTGGTAATTGCTCCATACGCATTCCCCCATGAGCCAGGCTGTAGAAGTCAGTAACCAGAGACTTCATCCTCATCCAAGAGCATCTTTATGTCGGATGTTATTTGCCCTGGGATCACTTTGACATTTTCATCTTTAATAAAGAGCTCTCTCACATGTCAAAAGCACCAAGAGTAAAAGCTTCTCATTCATTTTCTTAAGCAGCAAGTTTGGGAATAGGCCATCTATTTGGTTATATCCTTTTAAGCACTCCATTAGAAAAACCCCTATTCACCACTGCAGGTAGAATCCCCCAACCAGAGAACCAGTTAAGGCAAAGCACAGCAAAGAGTTTCCAGCCAAAGAGAAAGGTCCAGTTTATATCAGACCTCAAGGAAGTGGAGAAAGACGTGGAAAACTTATCAAATAACTGATAGGCTTCAGCAGAATGATCTCCCAAAGGAATCTATTGGGATTTCTGATGTAAAGTGAGAAACTAACCCAAAAAATACCCAATTTCTACTCCAAAGCCAAAGAGCAACTGCTGCACTGCCAGTACCGAACAAAAGACAGCCTCCAAGTATTCTCCCCATGCGGTTCACAACAAACCACCCACTTCTCATCTCCGCAGGCCATGTTCCAGGCCAGTCAGAAGCCACAGATTTGTTCTGTTCAACACACAAAGTGTTTCCCATGACTGTGTAGCCTTTGAGGTTAAGCACTCGCCATACAAGGCACAAGCAAACATCAGAGGGGCTTGCTCCTCTGGAAATGGTTACATTCTTTGCTCCTGACACACACAGAGACCCCAGTTCTAATTCCTCAACCTCTTTGTAGCAACCTCTCCAGCTGGACCTGATCAAAACTGCAACTCAAGCATGTAAGCAGAGCTCAAAGGGCGACTTGCCATGAGAAAGAGTAGAAGAAAACATTGTTGTCGCATTGGAAAGGGAAACTGATTCACAGAGCAGGCAGGTTTGCCAGGAAGCTTTGTTTGCCACTGGAATCGATTGTCTTTACAGTCTTAAGCCAGAGCTAATGGTGGTCCATTAAGGACCAGAGCCTTCTGCTGCCTTCCACAGAGCAAGACTTGGCCTTCAGCAGATGCTTCCAGGATACGCCAGATCCTTGTTCACAGATCTTATCCTTGCACTGATTTGTAACAGAAACAAGATGGGAAGCAACCTCAAGAGCATCAGTTAGGTACCTGTGGAGTCTGACAATAAACCCTCCACATCCTAACCCTTCCAAGCTGTGCTGTGGGATGGATTCACCTTCCAGAAAGCAGAGTTTGCTTTGCACAGCTCTTTTCCTCAAAAGCAGTCACCTGAGAATAGTGATGCTTCCAGGTCTGAACCAAGCAGCACTGCCAGCAAAGAAGTTACTTCAACACTCCCATCACCTCAGCAGCAGTGTTTAAAGCAGGAAGATCCAGAAATATCCCTTCTTGTTCAAAAAGGAAGGGCACATTAAGCCCCAGAATATTCAAGGATAGAATTCTATGGAAGTATTACTCCTGCCACACTGGGTCTGGATTTGCACAGGACTGGTGTTTTTTTGAAGCACCAAGATAACTTGGATTTATCCCTACATTTCCAACCTTTACACAAAATCCAAGCAGCAGATCTACCCCAGGCCACTAATCTTCAGTTGCACGAGGGTTTGGGGGGGGTCACACACCCCATCAATGCACAGAAATCCAGTAAAATTCATTATCAACATCCCCTTTCTCCCATCCACAGCTCGAGTTTGATGACCAGCATCCAGCGCCTGCAGCAAACCCCAGAGCTGAGGGACTCAAACCAGATCCATTTGGGACCAGAAGCACAAATTGCTGTCTGAAATCGTACGCTCCGTATGATGCACAAGGTCAAACTTGATGGTGATAATGGTCTCTTTGCAGCTCTAAAGCCTATAAAGAGTCCAAACCCCACTTCCCACTCAGACTCCATTTCAGCAGGAACCATAAAGTCAGGTTTCAATCAAATTTCCTGTGTTTTCCTGTCCAGTGCAGAACACGACCATCGCCACAGACGTTATTGCATTAGGTAGCTCAAGACAGTCTCATTTGCACAAAGATTTGTTGGGGTTTAATGTTTGCAAAAAGAAGAGTTGGAAAAAAAAAATCAATGCTGTACAGGATTTCAGGCAGGGAAAAAAAAAGGCAGCTGAAAATGGGATTGGGGAGCTCATCATTAGCAAAGTGGGTTACAAACCACTTCAAATGGTCTCTGTTAAATGGTACAGCAGCGGTAGCTATGCAAAGACTCTGGTTACACAGCTTCAATCATTTGCAGTCCTCAGGTTTCAGATTAACAATGCATTCACAAGGAAATGGATGGGGAAACAGGGGTAATTTTATCAGCTGGGATGGAAAATGATGCGTATTACTGAAAGAAGCCTAACCCAGAAGGCACCAAACTGCATTACTGGCAGAGTGAATGGCTGTGGTCATCCCAGGTATAAAAGCAGGTAGAATATGATAACAGACAAATTGAACTCATGTCCCCACCACACCATGTATTAACAGATGAGAATCCCTTCCTTAGCACTTCCCAAAAGGAGACATTCCCCTACTGAGATTACTGAATAAACTGGGAACATCCCAAGAGAAACTTGCCCAGACCTTAAAAAGAACCTGTGCCAGCTCCTCAGCACCCTCATAGGGAAGAGCTTCTTCCTTATCTCCAATCTCAACTTCCCCTGGTTCAGTTTGAACCCATCACCCCTTGTCCTACCACTCCAGTCCCTGATGAAGAGCCCCTCTCCAGCATCCTTGCGGCCCCCTTCAGACACTAGAAGCTGGTCTGAGGCTTCCATGCAGCTTCTCTTCTCCAGGCTGAACAGCCCCAATATTCCCAGCCTGGCTCCATATGGGAGATGCTCCAGACCCTGATCATCAATGTACCAGTGCAGGATGGCTAGACACTTTACATCTCCATTAACACCAACTGGTGCAACACACACTTCTGCATCCCCACCCTGGGCAGGACCACATTTCCCCTACACAAAGGGGGAAAAGCCAGACAACTTCAGGAGCCCATTTTCAGGCTAGAAAATGCAAATCTAAGAACTGCAAAGTGACAGGGACTTGCTTTGATTTTTGTGCAGAACAAATCTGTATTTAATGGCCAAAGTAAGTGTGAATGAAATCCTCCTCAGCAAGATCATTTCCTTGCTGAGCAAATACATTTCCAGCCCTCTGAAGAATATGAAGGAGGAGAACAGCACTTTGCCTAATTAAGGCCAATGTGGTGGGGGCACAGTCCAGCCCTGGCACTAATGCGCTGAGCTCAATTATCTGCCCATCAGGTCACATCCTTACATTCCTTTTTATCTTGGTCTCACACATTATTCAGCATAATGAGTTGAACAGTGGTAGGAATTACAGGCAGTGCATTTCCAGTAATGAAGCCAAATTACCCTGAAATTGCATTTTCTTTCATTTCAATCTCAAAACTTTGAAAGAAGGTTGAAAAGTGAAGTAATAAATGTAGTTAATATGGGTTGAAGTTTATTAAAACAAGGCAAACACACTGCTTTAGACGAAATCCTGGATGTATTTCCATTAGTGAATCTTTTCCAATCCTACTATGATGCCTTCCCATAGAAAGGCTCAAGTTCCCTGGTGTTGAAGCATCTACAGATCCACTACCCCTGCAACCTAGTAAAATCAGTAGCTTACTGGTTTGTGACAGCATGTGTGAACCACATACAACAACAGCAGCACAACCAGACAGTGAAACCTCACCCCAGACTTATGTGAGACCCCCAAATCACTCACACCCAGGAAAGGAGCTTGCGACACTGCCCATGGATACCAGCATGGCAGTTGTGGAGGTCCAGGAAATACCTTGTTTTCCATAGGCTCTCCTTCATGAGCCAGGACATCACCCGGATATGTGAGAAGTTGCCCTGCGGAGTTAAAAGACCACATGCAGACTGCTCCTCACCAACAGCACAGCGTTGGGGACATCGCCATCAGTGTTCAGGAGGGTTAGAGAACAAAGCAGGAAAATGAGGTTTGGGGCTTGTTACTCCAAGCCTGGTCTATGCTGGGGCTCCAGCTGCAGGCAAGAATGTCCAAAAGTGCTCCTGTGTGTTAGTTATGAGCAGCAGGATTTGGCCTCAGGTTCACACCATTGATTTTGTCAGAGAAGAGCAAATTAAAGGTAGGGTTTCAGCATCTACTTTGGGTTTCCCAGTGGGTGCATGTGAGAAGCTCAACATGAATTAAGCCCCTTTCTCCTCACCGCTGCTTTGATACCCAACAGCCGTGCCCCACTCTCCCGTCAGCGCTATTACATTTCACCTCAGGGAGAAGGGAAAAAAACACTAAGGATTTGTTTCCATCACTGCAAACTTGCCTCCCAACAGGGAGTTTCAATGAGTGCCCGACTCTGAGGAGGTGGAGGAACCATTTATCTCCATAGCTTCTTCAATAAATCCCTTTCTCCCCATCTCACCCCCTGCCATTGTAAGTGCTCCAGCAATGTCGAAACGCTGAGGTGAGGTCATTTAACAGCAAGAAGACTTTCTTCTTTGTTGCTGCTCTTGCCAAAGGACAAGAACGAGCTTGTGCTCCTGAGCGGAGTCATGTATCCGATGCATCCCAGGTGCCGGACATCTGCTCCCACCCCGCAGTGGCTTTGTTTGGACGCAGGGAACAGCAGCGGTGTTCCTAAGGAACAACTGGAGACAAACCCTCAGCACCAACGGCCATAAAACAAGCAGCCAATGACTCCTGGGGGACAAGCAAAGCTCTGCCCTGGCACCGCACCCTGCCCCTGCCCTCCAAATCAAACTAGGTTTGATCCATCACAAACACTCCCCCTGTTCAGGATTAGAGCAGAGTCCTCAGCCTGCGGTCAGGACACAGGTGTACAGCGAGAGCCTCATCCCTCACACTGATTACACCTGGGGACCAAGCCTCCAGATGTGTTCCTGGGCTTGTTTTCCTGCCTGCCAGGGACAGCAAGTGAAAATGAGATTAGCAACAAACACAAAGAGATGATTTGGGGGGGGGGGGGGGGGGGGGGGGACTCCAGGCC
>JBCJKH010053498.1:1372-13938 GCA_039877255.1 Loriculus beryllinus
GGGTGCATGGGAGCAAAACGATGGGTGCAAACTGCTTTGGAGATGCAAGCTGGGGGGCTCTGACCTGGTGAGTCAGCCATCAGGTGTTCAGTAAGAGCTCTTACTGATGAGGCTTTGGTGAGCTTTGGTTTGCAGAACTGGCTGAGAAACCCACAACGTGTCTGAACCTGAAACGAGGTCAGCACTAACACAAGAGGATTTTTGGCGCAAGCATGGTGATGGTGTTACGCTTCACCCCTAAAAAACCCAACCAACCAAACAACAAAAGAACAACTAAAAGCAATAGTGCAGTACAGCTTGATGAGGACTTAACTGGGCAGATGTTCAACCAACTATCCATTTTCTCTGGGGGGAGTGCCTAACCATAAAAGGCCAAATGACAGTTCATTCAACAAACCCACATTTCTGGAGAACAGAGAAAATCAAACCCCAGCAGCTCAGAGGGGAAGATTTTGGACTGTCTCTAGTGTATGATTATTTATCTCTTCCAGAAAAGCATCATGCAACATGTGTGCATGTTCCCTATGTGTGTCACCACTGGGACCATGGTACCATATGTACATAGTACTACCTGTGCTAGATCTCTTTACCAAATAGTTTTGCTCTTCAGTTCAGGGCAATGTCTGCACGTATAAATCCCACCTCTGTGCTTTGCCTCCTGGCAAAACAAACTCCTCCTATCCCCACTGTGTCACAGAAAATGCAGCTTGGACATCAAGGCAAGCCAAAAATCCATCAGGCTAGACGAAGGGTGGCATCTGCCCAGCTTCTAGATGGTAATCACCCATGTCACTTGTCTGTGTTACCTTATGCACTGCAGGGAAGATGAGCGCAGAGGACACTGGCAATGGGACCTCTCCTACCACGCCTCTCCTTGGGCTTCTGGTTTCAACCACTGAGCTGGTCCCTCCCAGCTATGCATCCCCTGAGACAGCAAAGCCACTGCTTGTCATTGTTGCACTCATCTGCATCTTCCTCCTCCTGGCGACCTTCCTCATCTTTGTTACCCTCTGCAAGCCAGTGGCGCTGGACCAGTCCTGCTCTGGGCCCCATGAGTGCCTGCCCCATCACCCAGTGGATGCCAGTGAGCCCCAGCTGAGGCTCTGGAAGCGGCTGGGCTCCCTGCGATGCTCCATCAACACCTTCAGGAGGAGTCAGCCGATGTCCCAGAGACAGCTCACCTGCCCCAGGAGCTCCCTCGCCAGCCAGAACTGGGATATCATGGAGTCCACCAAAATGTGACCCTCCTTTGCAGGAGCTAACTCATCCCGCACTGCTATTCCTTCCCAAGCTTTTGGTTCAGCCTCAGTTCCCTTTTGAGCCTCCTGGCAGAGCCCCTTTGAGCAGCTCATTTCCAGGTAGTGACTCTGCAAGGTGACGAGAGATTTTGCTATTTCAGGTTCACGAATGCTTTCCAGGTTACCGTTTCCTGACAGGAAAGGTGGAGGCATCCGAACTACAACCACACACAGCTATCACCAGGCAGTCCAAAAAATACTGCTGCTTCATTGCTTTTGGAAAACATTGTGCAAGTTGTGAGCCACCTGAACAAACAGCCTGGGCGAGAGAAGAGCAAGCTGGCTACCCAACAAATATTGCCTTGAAGAGAGGCATCCTGGGGCAAATGTGCTCCACAAAAAGCAATCCTCAGCTGAGATTGTCCCTGGGTTGTGGTCCTAAGCAGGCAGAGGAAGGCTTGTGCCCCCTGTGTGCCACCCAGTCCCTGTCTACTCTCTCTCCATGCAATGAGCCATGGCTGCTGCAGTAGATGCTTGGAAGGATGTATGCTACAGATGTCTGCTGGAAACCTGTTTCCATAAACGAGCAGTGGGAGCAGGTAAACATGCCTATAAATGCATTAAGAGAGCTTTTGAGGCTCGCAGCCACTGCCAGCTTGGAAAGGCACTGCGCAAAGCTGAGCTGCTCATTTCTGCTGGGAAAGGGTACAACAACCAGCAGGTAAGCTGACGTGCTTAAAGGAATCAGTACAAAACACAAAAAGTGGCTAAATTCTTCCAAGTCTGCAGGCTTACACTATGTTCAGCTATTGAGTTCACCCCTCTGGGTGACGTCTCCATGCCCAGCGAGGCCCCATGGTGAGCATCAAAACCTGTCTGTTTGGGTTTCACTTGGTCTCTGACCCTTGTGAGGTGCAGCCCTGCATCAGAACCTCTCTGGGCTGCCCAGGACATTCCTGCTCTCCTCTGGCACTGGGCTGCCTGGCTTTCAGAGAAGAGGATGAGGAAGCCTTTGAAAACTCTCTTGTTGCCACAGGGACGTGGGGATGTATTTGAAGGGGGAGACCTTCAGTACAAATGGCTCACACTAAAGATGTAAATTAAACTAAGCCCAGGTGATTACCCATTTCCACTTCCCTCTGATTTTGTTCTGTGGAAAACAAACTTCCCCCTAAAACCACCTCTCCTTTGCCACACACTTCCAAGGGCAACCCTTCTTTTGGGAATCATTCTCTAAGAAGAAGGACTTTGATGTCAGACTCGGGTTTCCTCCATTCTCAGTCTTTTGATTTGAAAACCAGGCTCAGTTTTAGGAGTCCTATGGCAGGGCTCCTCTCTGCCTGCACATCTCCCCTGCACACCTCCACCCAGGGGCAGGGATTGTAGGCAAATGCCTGACCCTAGAGGCAGGCATCATGCACCACGTGCCATGGCACAACAGGTGATGAGGAGCTGCAGGGCTCACGCTTGGGGACCGGCTGCTCAGAGCAGGGCTCCCAGCAAACGTTTGTTGCAAGAGTCAAAAGGCTCCTTTCTTCTCCCGGTGACTCACCCTGCCTTGGAGAGCCAGGGACAAAGCTGCCCCTTTCCCTGTGCCAGGAGAGGTATTCAAGGCAGGAGGAGCCTTCCCAGGGCCCTCTGCAAAGAGCCTTTGGTGCCTGCTCCAGAAGAGCCCTGGGTTTGAAGAGATGCTGGAAGCCCTTGGAGGCTGTGTGAATGCCAGCATTCATTCAGGGCTCACTGAGGCATTCAGCTCTGCCCACTGCTCCCTCAAAGAGGAACAAAAATGAAAGCAAAGTTCAAATGCTTTTCTCCCTCAGTTCCTCCCTCCTCTCAGAGCACCTCTTTGCCTGCACTCTTTTCCCTTCCCCTTGAGATCTCTGCTCTCAGCCCCTTCTCTGCCGGGAGGAGGGAGAAAATGGGGACCCAGCCAGGCAAAGGGGCTTCACCAGCACAGTGCTTGGGTTTTCTCTTCTCTTCCCTGCAGAAATGGGTGAATTTCTTATTTTTCCCTTGCACTTTTCTGTCTTCTCCCTGGTGCTCACAGTTTGGGTTAGCAAAGGAGCAGAGGAGCGCACAAGCAAGATCACGTCTTGCCCTCTCCTGGGGCAACAGATCACTGATGGGGAGAGAAAATCTCTGCCTTGGGCTTCCTGCAGCTGACAGCCAAGGTGCCAGGGCATGGAGATTGGGGGACCCACTTCACCCACCCCTTCACCCACCCCTTCACCCACTCAAGGGCCCTGGTGGAAGAAAGCCACATGCCTGCACTATACTGCTGGCAGCTGGGATGTCCTCGGGGACGCTGGCTTCATAGCTGCTCTGAAGGAAGATGGGTCGGTTGTCATTGACATCCAGTACAGTCACATACACCGTGGCAGTCCCGGTGCGCCGGTTCCCAGTGGGGCCATTGTCTGTATGGGAGAGAAAGGCGAGGGGAGTTCTGGTCACCTCTGTCTCCTTGCACACAGGTCATACTCAGCCCTCGGCTGCTGGAATTAAATGAAGATCCTGTCTTTTTTTGCAGCTTTCAAATCCCACACTGAACCATGGTATGGTTTGGTTTTATTCTGCCTGTTCTGAAAGAAAATGGAAAAGCTGAACCACCCCTAAGCTCTGCCATGGAGCCACCACCCAGGGAAGCGAGAAAACACAGCTAATCATTAAAGCAGCTCCATAGACTGAGAGTGATGTATGCTGGAAGGGGCTGCTGGAGGTCAGGTATCTGGGAGATGAAGGCAGACAGGGGTCTGATGAGTTTTCTGTAGACCCAACTCAGCTCACAGCCAAAGAGCACCAGGACCAGTTGATGTTCAGTAGATAAGGACATGGCACAAAGGCTGAGGCAATGTGGACCATAAGTGGGCTTGGCTTTTCCAACATGCCCAGTGCGAGTGAGCTTTAAATCCACCCAGCTGGAGCCCATGCGATCTGCTGACTGGGAACACACAGGCAGTCTGATACCCACTGGAGGGACAGAACAGATCCTTTACCACTTGGGATCCAGTCCTGCATGCCCAGGTAGTGCAGCATCCCTGCTGCAGACCCCATGGCACCTGCAATTCCTCACCAGGCCACTTACTCCTCCCTTCAAAAGGGATGTCTAAGTCTTCTGTAAGCAGGCACATCATTATAGAATTTTGGGGATTATGGCCAAGACGTGTTTGGCACATAGGCCCTCTGCCCGTGCCAGGTGGCTCTGGATTAATCGGCAGCCACTGAGCCAAAGGCTGGCATGGCATTAGGTGAATGATGCTGTGGTGCTGGCATTTTTGGGTGGAGGTCTGACCAGATAGTGTGGAGTTTCTTGGGAATGGGTGGCCTTGCCTGCCCTGGGGGAAAGGGAAGTCCCAGAGCTGGGTGAGCCTGAGGGGTGAATTTACTGTCTGCAGAAGTCATGTTGGAGTCAGGACATATTAATGTGTGCTGTGAAACGCTAATGCCAAACTCTGGTTTATAGAGTGCCTCAAAGGTTGCCATTTCTCTGACTTGCCCATGAGGCCACTCGGCACATTTACAGCCACCCTGTGTGGCTGTGTGTCAGCACTCCTATGGGAACAGTGGGAAATCCTTACCAATGGCCTCCAGGATCAGTGTATACGATGCCACGGTCTCCCTGTCCAGACTCACGACTGTCCTGACCACCCCATCTCTGAAGCCAACGCTGAATTTGCCATCCTGGTTCCCACCTGCAGCACAGGACAAGGACCAAGTCACCCTTTGTAACGGATGCAGGAAGCAGAGTCCACACTGCATGGAGTGCTGCAGCCTGGGCATGGGGTCAGCCCAACTGTGGAAAACACAAGTGCTTAGGCTGCCCTCCTGAAGGGCTGCATTTCACACACTTGTGAGCAATGCAAGCTTTGTAGGATGAGCTTGTGTCTTTTCCTAGACAACGCGTACTCTGCAGCAGAAGTGGGCAGAGCATCTTCTCTGCCACACCAAACGCAGTGCCTGCATCACCACGCAGGAAAGGAGAGATGGTTGTAGGAAAAGCTGAATCATGTGAGTGCCAGATCATTTCTTGAATGCTTCAGAAGCAAACCGGGGTAACTGCACGTGGCCTGTGGTACCTGTGGGACAACACACACCGCTTATCTTGCGAGGGAAGCTGGAGTGGCTGTGAGATGAAACGTGAGGCTGCTATTGTGAGAAAAATGACTCCGGTGACACTTCTATTTCTATCCTCTTCCTGAGGGCTAAATGCCACATGTGCAGTTTGCAAGTCAAAGCACGCCCAGGGGGTTCCCCAGCCTCCTGCTGCAGGTGCTGCAGATGCCAGCTCGCTCCCTGCCCGCCCAAAACCACCAGCATGCAGGGCTATGAGATACCCTAAAACTCTAGAGAGGCTTCCAACCATAAATGTGAATGCTGCCCCAGCCCTTGCTCCCCAGCGTATTCTGCCCATCCTCATGCTCCTCCTGGCTGTATCTCGGAGGTGTGAGGGCAGGGGATGCCTGGGCAAAGGTTCACCCCAGGCAGTCTGCACAGGGGGTCTGCAAGGCTGGAGCCAAACGGGGCTGTTCAGCAGAGGGCGATACCGTACAAGGTTTGGAGGGGCTGCAAAAGGCAGAGCTGATGTGCAAAGCACGGTGGCTAAGGTCTGAGGCAGCCTCCTCCTTTCCACAACCAAAGACCCCTTTGCAGTGTTTTGCAAGGTTGGCATACCTGTGATGAAGTAGCTGAGCTCAGCGTTCAGCCCAGCGTCAGCATCCGTGCAGTTGAGCCGGACCACTTTGAAATCTCGGGCCACGTTTTCAGGCAGCGACACGTTGTAGACAGCCGGGAAGAAAGTGGGGTTCTCATCGTTCACGTCCAGAACTGAAAGGGTGAGCAGATCTGAGTGCCCCTGATCCGGCATCAGGGCTGCAGATGCCAGGCATTCGCATTCTGCTGGGCTCCCCAAAACCACCTGTCTGCTGCTCCCTGCCATTTGTGTGGCGGGGGTGCCTGAGCACCGGCTGTAAAGAATTGTCCCCATGGCTGCAGGCTGTATTTTAGTTACCTCTGACACATACAGATGCCTCCCCTTACATCCGAAGAAACCTTACATAGCTGTAATTAAAGTTACTGTTTGGACCAAACAGATTTCCATCCTCACTCAAAGGAAAATCTGGGGCTTAAATATAAGCTCAGTGTTTCCTGGTGTATGGCAGAGGGTTCTGGAGTTACAGGACCAGAAACTTCTTTTTCCAAGCCCAGGCCTGAGGATAATGCAAAGTCAGTTTATTTCCAGATGATGCTTATCCTCAGCACTAGCCTTGTGTGAAGGCCACTAAATAGAAATGTATTCAAGACAGACCACAGAATAAAGGCCCAGCTCTGAACTGGGATTACCTGGGCTGTCCAGACACGCAGCTGATGCAAATCACATGCTGAAGCAAAAGGCAGGCCAAAAGAAAAAGAAACACTGGGAATGGCAGAATGAAAGAAAAATAATGCAGAATTGGGGGGCTTTGCCAGAAATGCCGTATTTTCCCCATCTCTGCACTATGCTGACTTCACACTGGGCAAGATGTGAGGTCTGTGGAGATGGCAGTGCAGTGGGCTGCCCTCCCTATGTGTTGCTCTACATAAAAACAGGCATAATGGGTCAAATCGTATATCCATTTGACTCCTCAGTGTGTCTCCTATATATACTATATTTCCTCTGGTGAGATGTCCTTGTCACCCATCTTTTTGGGACCAGAGGGAGCTCTGCAGCCAGGCAGGGCTTGAAGGGGTCTTGATGTACCCACCTTTGACAGTCAGGGTGCTGGTGGAGCTCTTGGAGGGCACGCCAGCATCACTGGCCACCACCCGCAGGTAGTACTCAGCGATCCTCTCCCTGTCCAGCACTGTGGTGGAGGTGACGAGTCCGCTGGTGCTGTTGATGAGGAAATCCATGCGGGGCATCCCTACCTGCATGCGGTACGTCACCTGCCCGTTTGGACCCTCGTCCAGGTCGATGGCCACTACCTGGGGGGGAGTGTGGAGGGAAGGGGGCAAAGGGATGAGCATTAGGGAGCCTGATCATCTCCTGACAATGAAAATCACAGTACATAAATCCTGAGTGTTTCTTCGCCCTCAGTGATGCTGGGCTGAAACAAAGGGGCCTTGGAGCATCCCCTCTGCTGGGAGCAAGCACGTGTAGTGGGATAGCACAACCCCTTCTGCACCCTCCCAGTTGCATTGCGAGGGGATGGACAGGATGTATTGCCTGCTTTGCAGAAGCAATGGCAGTGACAGCAGCTCCCAGCACGGGGCATTGCAGCAATGGGACATGCTCACCTGGAAGACAGAGGAGCCTGCAGGAAGGCCCTCAGCGATCTCAGCAGTGAAGGGTAGGTTTTGGAAAGTGGGGTCGTTGTCATTCAGGTCCAGCAGGTTGACAAAAACCGTGGCGCTGCTGGTAGCTCGCAAGGGTGGCCTCCCACCTGTGGAGGCCAGGGTCCGGGTCTCAAGGTTAATGTCTCCAATTGTTTCCACCCCTTTCCCCTAAAAAGGAGCCCTCACTTCCTATGCAGATAGTAATGCAGGATGGGGCTGTCCCCTTGAAGCACTGACCTGTCCGTGTTACCCCTTTCACTGCTGCCGGTTAGACTAACGACCACAGTCCCCTGGCAGGACAAAACTGACCCTGGCAGCAGGCATGCAAGGCAGACCAATGGCTACCTGTGCATGCAGCTGAAAAACAAGAGCAACACCAGCCTGTGCTTATCTCTGTCTTTCTGGTAGGATGAATGGGACAATGGCTTTAGCGCAGTGCTGAGTGGTGCAAGAATATAAAGGGACAGAAGTTATATGTTCCGCCTGCCTCTTGGAAACAGGCTGGATAATTGAAAATTATCTTCATATCTCTATCTTCTTTTTCCTAAAAAAAGTTTCCCTAAGATCCTATTTCAGAGAAGAATACATTTCACCACTTGGTGAGCTCTTTTCCCCCAGCTACTCAATTGACTTTCCTAGATACTGATGGAGCCAGACTGAGAAGAGGGGGAGATTCTGCCTCCCAGGCTCCTTGTCAGGGCTGCTACAGAAATGATTGTGCTCACATTTTGAAGGTTTCTGGTTTGTTTTAGCGGAAGGTTTTAACCTACTCTCATTTTCTAACCTCAAAAACATCTTTGCAACTTGTGCTTAAAATAGACAAGAAAAAGAAACTTCATCATAAAGGAAAAATTGGTCTGAGAAAATTCAACTCAACACGTGAAAACCATCAGGGAGGGAAAGCGGAGGGTGAGGAAGGTGACATATGCACAACCTGAGCCCCAGTTTCCAGCTAGGGTGGATCAAGACACTGCGGCAAAGAGGAGCAGGAAGGAAGTGGGGCTTACAGTCAGTGACTGACACCACGATCCTCCGCATGAGCAGGGCCTCCTGGGCGTTGGGGTTCTCACGGTCCAGCAGCACACCAGTGGTGCGGATCTTGCCCGTGGTGCTGTTGAGGCTGTAGAACTTGTTAGGGGGTCGGATGCTGTACACCACCGTGCCGTTCTCCCCCAGGTCCGGGTCGACAGCCACCACCTGCCACCGAGAAACAGCAAAAATTAAAGATGGGAATTAACTTCCACAGGGAGCTCTCATGTAGATCCACCAGTGTCGAACAGTGAGGCTGAGCTCATATGAGAGGCTTCCCCACACCACCAGCAGCGAGATGTTCTCCTTTCTCCATACAGCTATATATTTTCATGATACTCGCAGAGATTTTGTACCCTCGAGACCTCTACTGTGGTGTTAAATCTCACTAAAATTGTTCTGCAAGCCTGGGAGGTAATGACACGGCAAGAAAGACACAAGCACGCAGCAATTCAATGGGCTCTTTACTTTTAAATAAAGACAGCTAGAAAACAAGTATCCTTCAGGAAAATAAACCGAACAGGACAAACAGGCACGCAGAGGAACATGTGCTGCCACATTGGAAATGCTGGAAATAATTCACTGGTGGAGTTCTCCATGCCAGACATTTTATGCTTTACTGTCCTCCCTGTGACATTTGCAATTACAGGGGACATCTACATTAAAAAAACCCCAACTTCATCACACTCGTAACTTCCCCGGCCCCTGCTGCTTGTCCCACAGCTGAATTTACATCATATCAGTGACACGATAATTATTTTCTCAGCAACGAATTGGGATGTCAAAGGCAAGATGACACCAAACAGGCACTGAGCAGTGGGGCCACTCGGAAGAGAGGAAACTGCCAGGCTCCGGCTGCACTGCCAGACCTTTCTTCCCCCCTCCTGCCTCCCCACAACTCCTTTTCTTTCGCAGCCTTCCTCCTTATATGATTTTGTGGATTCTCTTCACTTTTCTCTCATTTGTTTTCTGTTTCCTGCCCGTCATTTTTCTCCTGGCGTGATGGAGTACAAGCCTCCCTCTCTCCTCTTTTATTTCACCGGAGGGAGTTGAAAGGCTGTAAATCAATGTCTTTCAGAGAGGTCCTTGAAGGAGGTCGCAGGAGAGGCCAAGAAAAGGAGAATTTGGCCAAACCTCACACAGTATAGGGAGAGAAAAATGAAATCCCAGCAGAAAGGAGAAATACATAGGACAGGCAGCAATGAGGAGGCTCAGACGGTGCTTGACTGAACGTGACACCAGTTAGGAGGTGACTCCCTGCTCCAGCCAAGCAGGTGACAAACTCACCAGGTGAAAGGAAGAGGCTTTGGCAAAACAGCCACCTTCCCTTGCACTTACTGTGGTGACATCTGAGTTGGGGGGGGTCATTTCCACCAGGTTAATGAAGTATGGCTCATCCTTCCATGTGGGGTAGTTGTCATTGATGTCCAGCAGCGTGATGTTTACCTGCAAGAGAGAAAAAGCAAGTGATGTATTAGTTCCTGGGGCAGCATGGCATGTCCCCTGGAGGTACAGCAGCACCAGGTACCCAACACAAGTTCACCCTCTAGAGGGAAAGCCTGTAGAAAAACAGCTTCTTGCATTTTCAAAGCCAAGGCTCCTTGGCATATCTGATTTTGGTTTCGCTCCTGTGGACTTATTACTTCACAATTAAAATAACTGCAGGGGCACAAGGTGTGTTTTCAAGCAGCTACTTCACTGGAGGGATTGGTCACGGTGGTGGCGGAGAGGGTGCAGTGGGAGCACAGCTGGAAAGGAAGGAAAAACTGACTGGCAAAAAGAGAACAAATAAATGGAATAAATGTGAAATCAGGAGGGTACGGTAACAGAGGGTGGGAGGTGCAAAGACAAGACAGCAGGGGAGAGGGTGGTGCCCTGAAGTGTTACCTAGCTTCATTTTCAGTGTGAGAAATGGCATCTAAGTGACAGCAGTGAGCCTGCGGGATGCATCCTGCTGTCTATAAGTCTCTCACCTCCCAGATCACCCGTTTCAGTCCAGCCTGTGAATCTATAAAGGTGCCTGGAGGAAGAGCCGTAGTTCAATGGAAGGAGAGCAGAAGGGCAGGATGGAGCCCCCGATGCCTGGCTTGGCGTCTCTGCTCCCAAGTAAGCGGGTCCTGCCGCCCCGCCAGGCTGAGCTGCTGGTGCCACCCGGTGGCAGAAGAGGCGAATCTGGACACCACAGTCCACGGGCACAAGGCAAGGCACAGAGGTGGTCCCTGGGGAGGTTGGTGACCCACCTGTACTCTGAGCACCCAGGTGCTTGTCTGACACCCAGGGACCTTGCAAAGCCCGTGAATGGGCTCTTATTCTCAGATCAAGAATGATTAGACGGAACAGCTTTGAGTCCCCGGTGTACATCCTTGCTAATGACAGCAGGCAAACCAAACTGACCACCCACTTCTCACCAAGTTTTAATTGTCTTTCATTTTTTAGGAACTACGATGGTTTTCGTTCGGTTTCTTTGCTGGCTTTGTTTGTTTGGGTTGTTTTGGCTTTTTTTTGGGGGGGGGGGGGGTGGTTGCTTGGTTTTTTTTTTTGGGGGGGGGTTGTTTTCTTTTTTTCCCAACTGTGCTGCAAAAACTTTGTTTAGCCTTTCATTAAAACTATTAGGAGAACATCATCTCATCTGGAGCCCCAAAGGGGAGCCAGCATCCATCCTGCCATGCTATTGCCTGGCCACGTGCCTCTGTGAGGCTGCATAGAGAGCTTCTGGCCTGCTGTCTGTATCATACTCCTCCTGACAGCCCTCAGCAGTAGCGACAATTATTTTAGGGATCTCCTGAGCACAACCACAGTACTTCTCTGCATCACCCTCTGTTGCATTGGAGATCTCTCCCGCAACCCAGCTGAGTGTTCCAGGGCCAGGGGCACCCAAATGTTATGAAATGCTCAAACCAACATGGTGCCATGGACAGTGAGAGATGGATCTTTGGCTTTTGACTTCCTGATATTTCCAAAGACTTTTACAGAACCTCTGCAAACAACTGGCCTCCCTGATGTCTGCAAAGGGCAAGGCAAAGCACTGGGCTTCATTCTGCAGAACAATGGCTTGTGCCTCCACTAGAATTGTCTGAGGAGCCTAGGCATCACAAACTGGTTGGAAACCCTTGATACAGGCAGTATGTGAATAGCAGTCATCAAGAACAACTAAACTTGCCTGCAGGCTCTCCAACTAAGCATTTTCTCAAGAGGCATGAACAAAGAGAGACGTGTTGGAATAGGTACCTGTTACCACCTTCGCATGGAGAGCTGAACATGTAAAGCTCTGGAAGGTCAAGTGGCTCCTGAGTGAATGTCTTGCCAGGAAAGGGAGACTGATTTCAAGGTCCACATAACCTGCACAGTCATTCTGCAAGGACTGTGAGCAGTGGTAGGAGTAGCTCAGAGGGCAGACACCACTCTAAGCTCTCTATCCATTCACACGGCTAAAATTAAACACTGCTAGCATGCAGAACTGAAGCACCGGTACCTGGGCAGCCCTTCCCAGTGCCAGCCCCAGGCAGGCACCTATGGCTTGAGGAGATGGGAATTGCTCCTTCACACTCACCATAGCAATGCCTGTCTTCTGATGGTGGCCCACACCTCCATCCACCGCCCGGACAATGAGGATGTATTCAGATTTGGCCTCCCGGTCCAGCAAAGACGTCGTTGTGATTTCTCCTGCAGCACAGGGGATGAGAGAGATTAGAGATGTTGTACAGTGAACAGGGGCACTGCTGAAAAACAGGGACACTCAAACCCAGAAACATGATCCTTCACAAATGGGCTCTTTCTTCTGATTCATCTTTAAATAGATGGAAAGGTCAGCATCTGAGTAAGCTCCCGCAAGCTTCCTGCTGTAACTTCCCATAGGAGCCCATCTAACAACTGCCTGAGATCCCTCACACTGCTTTCTGCCCATACTGAAAATGGCACTGGAATGGGTTGCCCAAGGAAGTTGTGAATGCTCCATCCCTGGCTGTGTTCAAGGCCAGGTTGGACAGAGCC
>JBCJKH010053498.1:14038-40086 GCA_039877255.1 Loriculus beryllinus
AGGTTGGACAGAGCCTTGGGTGACATGGTTTAGTGTGAGGTGTCCCTGCTTATGGCAGGGGGGTTGGAACTGGATGACCTTAAGGTCCTTTCCAACCCTAACTACTCAATGAAAATTATGTCAGTGGGGAAGGGTGGGCAGCAGCTCCTTCAATAACATCAGACCCTGCAGCCAAAGCTTTTTCGTAGATGTCACTTCCACCAGGAGCTGAGCTTCCACTGATCCCTCAGCCAAAGCTCTCACTGTGACCAAGCAAGTGGTGGTGTCTGAAATCTGGTGAACCCCTTGGACTGTGTGTCTCCTAAGCAGGCTGCTCCAGGGAGAGGAGGAAGGTGAAAGAGGAACAATGATGGGGAAGAAAGCCAGGGGAAATCGAGGAGAGGGAACTGAAAGGAAAAGCAGGAGAGCATGTGCAAAGGCTCACCTGAGCGAGCATTGATCCGAAAATGTGAGGAGCCCTCCAGGGAGTAGATGATCGACTCCTGCCCGTATTCCCTGGACCGATCCATGTCAGTGGCATTGAGAAACAGCACCGTGGCTCCTTAGGGGAGTCAGAAATGAGGGCCGGGATGAGCATCTGCAGTCTGAAGCAGCTCTACTCAGCTGCTCTGTGCCCCCACACCACTCCTGCAGGTCACCCAGCCAAGGGGTCCCTCAGCTGTATGCACAATGGGGCCAAACCCCCATGCCCCTCAGCAATGAAACTCTGACATGGCTCTGCCTTTTACCTCTCCAAAAAGCCATCACCCACACACTTCTGGCTGTAAGACCCCTAGGGCCCTTCTGCTAGCCTAGAAAAGGAGCAGGGGTGTGCTCCGTACCTGCCATAATGTCCTCCATGATGGTTATAACATAGGAGGCCTTGCTGAATGTGGGGGGGTTGTCATTTTCATCCTGAAACAAAGACAAGAGGCTGGTTGGGAAAAAGGCAAAACCATCAGGTAGCTGCGAAAGTCTGGTATGGGGGATGCTCCTGGCTGAATGCATCTCAAGATGTGACCAGATCAGGACATGGGCATGGGAAAGGTGGACTTGCAGGTAAGGCTCCAGAGGTCTGAGCACACGATTTCGCTGTGGAGACTGCTGAGGTTAAGGTAAGTGGATTGCCAGTGACTTTGCTAAGCTATACAGCGGGGAAAATACCAACTATCTCATTACCAAGCACCCTGGGCAACAGGTCTGATACCAAATTGGACTGGCCAGTGTAGCTGCTTAGCTTTGGCTGCTTTTGTTTAAGAGGACTGCTGTGGGTGTTTGCAGAGAGATCAGCTACAGTATTTTTTGGGAGGAAGCTGTTGGCATACAAATGCACTCCCTCCAAGCCTGTCTTTGCCAGCAACTATGGCCAGCCTGGTGAAACCAGGCAGGAGTAATTGCTTGAAACATCCCTCAAAACAGATTTTGGACCAGTTAAAAGCTCCCCCAGGAGGCCTTTAAATGTTATTTAAACAATGTGAAGAATCTGCCTTAAATGAACCAAACCCAACCGCCTACAGTGGGAAGGATGGAGCTGCCAGGACATTAAAACACTGTTATGGACTTTGCTGTTTCCCTGGGGCTGCTCTGGAGACATGCTCTACCTGGAAACTGCTGATGGACCTGCAGGCTCAGCTGCTCCTGCTGCCACCAAACTTGATATTTGAGGCAATTTCACATGCCACCGATGCCCATTGTACTGCAATTAAATTGCCATCCTCTGCTCTCATTGCTGGAAGCAGGTGGTCTTTAATCAGCCTTTGCATCACTCAGCTTTCACCCTGCTTCCTCCAAGGCTAATGAGAAAACTGCTGGCTGCCCAGGATGCTGTCCTCACCTTCCCTTCTCCTCAAACAGCAGGGTTGGGGTCATCAGCCCAGGGCAAACCCAGGAGGTCTGAGCAGTTTAAAAGCAAAGGAAATGTGGATGAGCATGCATCCACGTCACCTGCAGCCAGACCCGGGGAAACCGTGCCTTGGTTCAGGCTGGTGGGATGCAAGCCAGAGCAGACACCGTGCTGTTTCGTTAGTGCTCCTGACTTCATCAGGCCGTGCTCAACACTGCCACAGTCCAGCAAGCCAGCTCCTAGGGAGGCAGGGTCTTGCTTCTGGCCATCTCTCCATCTGGCTGCAGCTGGTGTGCACCTGCCTGCAGCACAGCGCATGGCTTTCCTACTTGAGAAGGCCATTTTCCACTTCAGCAACATGGACTCCAAAGCTCCCCACTGCAAACCTTCCCATGTGCCTCCTGTGGCACCTGCGGTGATGTGAAAGAGGACCCAGCACGCTTCCTCCGCTCCCACAGTAGAGGGCATCCAGCTAAACACCTAAAACCAGCTTCTCTTGTTCCCTTAAACCTCAGCCTTCCTCCCTGTACCCTCACCCTCAGACAGCCTTGTATCATCTTCAAGGATGCCGAGAACCGCAGATGCTCATGCTAAGCACACAGCCCCCTTTCCTCCAGACATACACACTCCATAAATTGCTGGCTCATCACCCCAAACGGAGAAGCAGTGGCAGGGAGTGAGGCAGAAACTTATTAGCAGTGATATTTCCCCGGACCCTGGCGTGGCGCGCGCTATTAGTTCTGATTCGGCAGCTCCCTCTACAAAAGCGTATTGTCCCCTAATGGGAAATCTACAAGGCGAGTTTGACTTCTTTATTAAAAACCAACAACCAAATGATGGAAAAAAATTACTTCCCCCCACACTCGCTCTTGTTCTGCCTTTTCATGGCTCTTGTTCCTCAAGTGCCGTTGTGAAACACTTCCTCCTCATTTTCTTCTTATTTTTGGGCTTGGTTTTTTTTTTTCCTTTTCTTTTTCCAGTTGAGAGAAAATCCCTTCAGTTGAGAGTGGGAAGAGTGACAGCTACTTAAAACCCACCAATGTACAGGCTCAACCCAGAGGAGATGACCCACTGAAATGTGGTCTTTAGAAAGAGGTGTTTATGCTGTCTGAAGCACACTTCGGGAAGGATGTATTTAACCACCACTAACCCTGCCCACACTGCTTTTTTCCCCCTCTCCAGAGCATGCTGCGGGAGCTGGAAGAGAGGCATGCTTTTGGGACTTCACTCCCATCCTACAGCACTGTGGACTTCATCTTCTTCACCTTCTCAGACTGATGCTGCTGCCAGTCTGGCTTAGATCTCATCACTGCAAGACTTACAGGTTATCAAGCAAACTGTCTCCATTGCCAATACCTCCCTCCAGATGTCCTCAAACCACAATGTGGTTCAAAGTGACAATCCAATCTAATCTTCCCAAGGAACACTGTGATGCTTTACCTTTCCTAACAGCAACCTCTCCTCGAGGAGGTTTGCACGTGAGAAGCTCAGCAAGTCCTGCAGCTGGGCTAGGACAGCCAGTGTTGGGGAGATAAATAATCAACTGTCCATGATTGATTCAGGGACCGATAATTTCCAACATGACAAGTGTGAATGCACAGCCAAAGCTCTCTCCTCTGCATCCAAGCTGCAGCGAGTGCCTCCTGGCTATGGCCATGAAAAGCATTCCAGCCAGGATTCCCCGTGACCTGAGAGAAGGGCTCACCAGGTGCTCAATGAACCTCTCTAGTCAAAAACAAGAGCAGAGAGTAGATCTCCATCCCATCTCCAACTCTTCTCCTCGCCCTATATTCGGCTGCGGCTGTTGCCACATTACTTTCAGTGGTTTCCCAATGCATTGTGCATAGCCAAGGAGAGGGAGGACAGCCCATAAGCATGGGGTCAGAACAGCCCATCAGCTCTTGTCTGTGGTTACAGCCCTCAGAGACACCTCTGCCACCCAGACCTTATCACATGATAGGGACAGTATTTCTTTAACCAGTATGTCAGGGACACATATGTACATGACACTTACAGGACGCATATATACATACTTGAGACACGGGTAATCACAACCCATATGTACGCATCCAAGGGCAGAATAGGCTTGCTGGGTTATTGATGAGTTAATGGCACTGCTATGGAGCAATTGTACAGAAACCACAACAGACTGGTCAGGCACACAGTACTTACAAACACCTCTATGGTGACGGGGACGGTGCTGTTGAGCGGTGGGTTCCCAGCATCTTTGGCCATCACAGTCAGGTAAATAACCCCATTGTCCAGCTGCTCATAGTCAAGTGGGTGGTTCACGCTGATCACTGAAAGGATGCAAAGCGGGGGGGTCAGGGGGCATTCATGCACCGAGCAGGACAGCTGGCAGGCTCAGAGTGTGGCCCATACACACCAGCTCCCCAGGCCCAACAGTGACTGCTCGAGGTGGTAATGCCCCTAGAACATAAGTGCTGGGCATTACTGAGCTAGCATAACTCAGAGCAAGCTGTACACCCACAGAAACACAGCTCCGCAGTGGCTTGGCTCAAGTCCTGCTGCAAAGAAACATGTTGCAGGTGAAGTTAGTTCAGAACAAGAAGAGGAGCTGCCAGAACAACTTCCTAAAGCCTGCTGGTATGATGCTTGCAGGAGTATAAATGCAGCCTGAGCTGCTGCTTCTGTTTGTCAAGGGCTCCATGGTCCCTGGACCAGTGCTTACCTCCATACCCTTCTGACACTGCAATATCAAAGTAATCTTGAAAGGCAGATGCCTGCACAATGCTGTATGTGATCTGGTTGTTTGGAGGGGAGTCTTCATCAGATGCCTGGGGAGTGAGCAGAGGAAGTAAATGAGCACGGGAGCTGTGATGTACAACAGTAAAGAGACGAGGGGATGGGAGATGTAGGCTGGGCCCAAGAAGAGTGAAAAAGTGATGGAGGAAGATGCACCCCGAGGAGGTTTGTAGACCAGCCTCTCCTCCCATCTTGAATCCCAGGGACAACTCGCTGGGTCCCCCTCTCCTGATCTCCCTGCATTACTCATCCAGCCTGGCCCTATGGAGGGAAAGAAAGCCATGCTTTTGCATCACGGCAAAGTTTGGTTTTGTGCTGAAGGAGCAAACATTCCTCTCTACCTGTCTTCTCTCCACAGCAGATGCTTACAGCTCCATCAACAACAGAGCACCTTCCACTCGGTGCCTGCTGGCTTTATTGAGCAGAGCAAGGTGATACAGAGGTAGTGCCTGTGCCCTGGGAGAAGCCCTAGGTCCCAGGGATGCTGCATAGACACGGGACTTGGAGGAAAGGAGAAGGAGGGAGGCAGCTCCTGGCTGCAGCACCTAAGTGCACTTCACCGTAAAGCAGAAAGCATATTTTAGGAGGAACGCAAGAAGGATGGCAGCAGGGACAACAGCAGGGGTGGATGGGGACATAACCCACTCCTGTCTCCCCACAGCACATCCCAAGCGGAGGAGCTGCTCCAGTCCCTCACCCGGAGCCGGACCACCTGAGTGACGGAGGGCTCATTCTCCCGCAGAGCCCCCAGGTATGCCTCCTTCTGGAAGGTGGGGACGTTGTCATTAACATCGAGGACATTGATTCTGACGCGTCCCGTCGTCTCCTCCCCACCGCCGTCCCGGGCAATGACGGTCAGGGTGTACCGCTGCATGGTCTCAAAGTCTAGCCGAGCTGTCAGGAGGATTATGCCTGTGTCCTTGTCCAGTGAGAAACTGCAGGGACAAGAAAGGAGAGGATAAGCCCCGGTGACCACATTCTGTGGACAGAGAGGGTGGCAGCAGCCTGAGAGCTAGCACCACAGCAGGTGAAGTTCATGGCTTTCTTCTGGAAAAATATTAAATCCCAGAACATCTCCAGGAGCTTAGCACAGGTGGTGGGGTAGAAACCCTCAGTACTGCTCTACAGGCCAAGAAAGGGGGCTCAGAGGCCCGCACATCCCTTCTGCTTGGGCAGCCCACATACCTCTCCCAACTACCCACCATGAGTAACACATGATGCTCCAGGGCCGACGACTCTTGGTCTCTTTAGGTCCTGATTTAGCAAAGTAATTAAACGTGCTGAGCATCAAGCATGTGCTCAAGTTAACTCACCCCCCTGGGAGACACCGTAGTGTGGTTTTCATAGGATGTATCACAGGGACAATATATACGTAGGACATAACTAACGCCCTTAATTGCCATCTGGCTTCTTGGTGAAGTTAGGAGAGGATTTTGAAGAATCAAAGTCATACTGGTGGGTTCAATCATACTTACCGGTCAGAGTCATCACTGAAAAAATAACTGACTTTCCCGTATGTGCCCACGTCATTGTCAGTTGCCTGAGAAAATAAAAGTTTATTGATAAATGAAGGCATTTATGGGACTGTTGCATTACACACGCTAGTAAATCCATTATGTCCTATTTACCTCCTTCTACCCAGATGCCAGCAGGCAACGCCAGTGCATACCTTATGTGCTGCCATTTATCACCCGAGAGACGAAGGGCTGGGGCTGTCTATGCTCGCCTGAGTTATCTTGCACATCCCTGACTCCCAGCCTGCTCTAGGTAACAGCCCTCCATCAGCATCTCTCAGCATCACTCCCCAAACCTTTGGCAGTGGGAAATTTTATGTTTACTTATTTTCCTGATGCACTGAGCTAATCTGGGAAGTGCAAGTGAAATACACGTCTCCATGGACCATTCTTGTGAGCCACCCATCCTGGCTCCATGAAGTCAGAGAGTCAAGAGCCACATGTCCAGCTGTTCTCTGCGCATTCAGGGCTGGCAGCATGCTGGGGCTGCTGGGTGAAAAAGAAAAACCCATCCCACTTCAGAACTCCCCCCACCAGGCTAAAATACAGACCACGAAAAGCAAGGAAAGAGATGCAGATCCTGCTTTCCACAAGCAGATCCTATCAGGCAGCCCTTCAGGGAGTGCAGTCTGCTGCAACCCCACTGAAAGACTGACACCTCTCAGGATGCTGCGGCATGGGCATGCAGTGCTATCTCTCATCCAGTCCAGTGCAGAAGTGGCTGCATGTACACCACCGCCAGCTGCTAAAGCTGGAGCAGGCTGGTCACGGCTAAGCAACCAGCACCTTCTGGGGAAGGTGTGCAAAACGCAGTGTGTCAGCTCTGGATGAGCAAGGCAAGATTTATGCATGTTTTAAAGTTTTTTCTCTAATGAATACATAAAATATGCATGAGCAGCGGCAGGAAAAAGGAGCAGGAAATTTTATTTCTAGGTGAGGAAAGTGGAATGCAAGCCCCGGAATATCCTTTTTCTCCCCCACTATATTTTCTAAATGGAGGCCTGTCTGGATGTCCAGATACCAGCAAAAGGCTGTATTTTAGGACTGGCATGGAACACAACCTGTTCCTGAAACCTTCCTGATTTATTGATGGCTTTGATTACCCTTGACAGTAGACTAGGAGCTTGAACACACCAAACTGCTTTACCCCTATGTGCCGCTTACCTGCCATACCACAGGGTGGCAGAAAGGAAAAGGCATGAAAACTAACTAGGATTAATTCATTTTTTCTCACCCCTGATGCTTTCCCAGCTTGAGTGTTAAAGTCCTGCTGCTTTACACCAGCTGAGGGGTGGGCTGTTGGAGCCAGCCTTGCAGACCTACTGATTTCACCGATTCTCCTCTCGACTGCTAAGATGTGTTTTACTTTTCATGTTCATTGCAATTGCATTCAACAAAATGGAACAAGCCTGCCAAAATCTGCCTGGAGAGATGCCCAGAGAGTGAGCAGCACCTGCTCCTGGAGGGCAAGCCCCTCTGCGATGCATTTCCCTCCTCAGAGGACACCAGGGAGGACACTTATGAAGGTGCACCATGCCAGGCACAGCCTGCCTGCTTTTCCAATGGAAACACCTGGGAAGAGGGGCATTAATCTACCCACCCCAGCTTCCCTCAGCCAGTTAATACGGGTATAAATTCCCCATCCTAACACCTGCCACCAGCCCAGGTGGCTATGAATCATGGTGGCAAACCCCCAAAGCTTTGCTGGGGCTGACCAACAAGGGCCCTGGGCCCTCTCTCCCCAGAATCCTTGAGTGCTTTGAGCACCATCAGAATTGCGTAGTACAAGCCAGCCCTCGATCTTCCAGCCAGGATTTTTCCCAGCTATTATTTCTGTGCCCACAATCTCTGTGAACCCCTAGGTCCCATTAATCCCTAAGTGACTTGGTGCGAGATCAAAGCCCAGAAAGGCGCTTTCCCTGCATCTGGATCTGCTGGTGATGAGATAGTGATTTACAGGGGGCCTGACAGTGCCACAGAGTACAGGCAAAATGAATTCCTTTCATTTGGCCCCGTACAATTGCACTTGTAAGTGCTTACTGCAGTGACAGACAACACTGGGAAAGTGTAATTTTCTTCTGATGGGGAAAAAAAATATAGTGAAAGAGGAAGGTTAAAAGAAGGTGAGCACAGAGCCTCTTGGTGTGGGAGGTGGTGGGGAGCCAAGCCAGGAGGGTGGGCTGGACCCCGAGCTGTGGGGATGCCATGCCAGCCAAAACTGCCAGCAACACAAGGTGACCCACTCACGAGAAGCCAGGAGGGTGGGTAACCTAGCTGTGCCCCGTACACCACCTCATGAGCCAGGCTAATTAATTACTCTGATTTACACCAGGGGAGGTGGGAGGTGATGCCTGCTTGATGGCTTTCCTGGCAACTGAACATCATCGACATAATGCAGGGCAACACAGCAGGTTACTTGAGCGTGACAGGGAATATGCAAAAAACAAAACCGTGCACGCTCAGCATATTTAATTTTCGATCTACATTTGTTTCTCCATTACCAAACTTTTTCCCTCTAAGGGTAAAAAAGATGCTCAGATGCTTGAACCCCTCAGGAGGTGACATGCATCCCGTTTGCAAAGCAATCCTGAGAGTTCCCAGGGAACACATGCAACCTGCATGCAGAACACCCCAAATCCCACCGAGACAACAGCTTTTGGGGCCTTTCACAATCCCCGGGTACCAGCTGTTTTCTCACAGCTCAGCCCCTTGACTGACTGGTCGTCCCACCCCAGGCATGCACGCATCCCTCTCAGCAGCCAGGGGAGGAAAGGCATCTGGCTGGAAGTATCCCGGGGTTCCACCTGGAGAAGCAATCAAATGGCTTTTACGTCTGCTTCTCTCCTGCCCAGAATATTAAAGTGGGATTTGCCCACTGGAGCCTGCAAAAGGGCAGGATGAAAACGCAGGTCCACATCTGTACTTTTATGAGCTGTCACAGGCACAGACCATTTCTAAAATCCACATTTGTGCAGCTAAACTCTGGGAGAGTGGCAAGAAGGAAAGCCTGGATAACCCAGAGGATTAATTTACTGAGCTGCAGGATGGTGTGGGCACCTGGTACATGAATTACAAGTGCACAAAAATACCCACACCCAGTTCTCAATCCATCTCCATCCCCCAAGCAAGTATTTTGGACATCCCCTTTCTGTCCCACCAGAGGCCATCATGTACAGTTTTCCCCACCAGCCTGTGGGTTCACAGAGCCAGAGGCAAAAACGAAGAGCCAGTGAGCGGTTCTGGTCCCATGGGCAAATCTGCAGGAAAGGGCATGTCGTCCAATTTGTTCAGGAAACAATAGCAATGTTTGACATGTCATTAGGATTGATGGAGCAGAAATTTACATGGCAGAATTGTTTTAAACAGCTCCACGGAGCTTCGCCTGTAATGGTTTCAACATTCATCATCCACCGAGCTCACTCAACGACTCCTTAAACTGCCCGAGATTAACTCTACTCACAGCAGCTTCAAGGAGCATGGCATGAAGAGCAGGGAAGGGCTGAAAGAGCCAAGAAGAGCCTTTCAGGGCAACCTGGATCCCCTGCAGAGCCCCCAGTATGGAAGTTCCCCCCCCCCCAAATCTGTCAGACAAGTATAAGCAGCTGGAGGTTGGTCATAGGGGTGACCAAAGTTGGAAGGATGACTGTCACTGTCTGGGTGAGACAGGCTGCCATGTCCTGCCTGCCTGAAGATGGCTCCATCAGCAAAAAGGGAGCCAAATCCTTCCCACCTTTCCATCTGCATGGGGCTGCTAGAGCAGGTCCCAGCTCAGTTTGTTCCTGTTTGCCTCCTTTGTTTTCCTTCCTCTACCTCACATGCAGAAACCAAGAAATAAAAATTGATGGGGAGCAAATTGCTTTGGGCAGAAGCTCTCTGCTTAAAAGAGTCGGAGCACGAAAGCAATTACAGGACGTCAAAAAGCTGTCAGGGTACTGGAGTGACCAGGCGTGAGTCTCGTCCTCCTGCTGCCTGCCTGCTCCCCTGCCCATGCTGGGCAGGCAGGAGGGAAACCAAGGTACCAGTGCTTGGGCCATGGGAGAAAGCTAATAGAAGGAGGATTCCTGTCTGTTTCCAACTTGTTTGCAGTTTTCTAGGAAAGAAAATGAGACGGGTGTGGTTGCTCCTTGGTGCAGACTGGCAGTCAGTCACAGGCTGCTCAGACCATGGTACAAGCAACCCAGAGCAGGGAGCCGTGACCTGTAGTCATACTGATTTTTGGAGCCACCTAAACCTGGATGTCTCAAACAACAAGCATCCCTTCTTACATGCAATCACTGCAATCTTCAGGTGCCAGAGGAGTAACAGCTAACCTCTGGTATCCACCCAGATTGCGGTTTGATTTGTGATTTGGGGAAGAGAAATGTGAAGGGCCAAGAGCTTCCATGAGAAGCAATCGCCGGGGCTGCAAAACCACATCAAGAAAACCAATGGAAAACCTACTTAAAGTCATTATGCCCTTCCCAGATGGAAAACAGCCCTCTTGCTGGCATCACCTGCCTTGACCACGCTCTTTCCCAGGCTTTTAAAGAGCAGCTGCCCGGTGGGAGGTGGCAATCAGGTGCAAGTGGGGCTCGCGGCTGGCCGGCATTGCCGAGCTGGAGCCCAGTGGCATGATTAGCTGAGAAGGAGGGAGCTGGAGTGGGGAAGAGGGTGATGCCGAAGTACCGCCGCTGCCGTCTTCCTCAGCAGCTCCAGACCACGTGCCGAGCCGGGAGCTCAATCGCCACTAATGACCTTAGAGGGCTATGCTGAACCTGGCTGGGTGGGAAGAAATAGCCAATCAACCCCCCTGGGAACTGCAGAGCTTTTCCCCACCTGTTCTGCCAGCCACCGAGGGGGAAACAACAGCCTCCTTGATTGTGTTTTATAACAGTGTTCCCTGCAACAGCCGCTCCTCGCAAGAGAGGTTAACACTTGCCTGGGCAGCATTGATTTAACGAGGAGTAACGTACTGTAGCTGGGCTGCTGCAATAGCTGGAGACAGGGGTTTAAAACATCAGCTGACAGAAGACACCCCATGAGTGAGAGAAGCTGGCATCTTGAGCACGTGTTTCCAGTATGCAAGGTGACACCCAGACCATTTAGAAGCCTGTCTTGGTGTTTTTACTGGAGCTCCATGCTGGAGCTGGGCACAAGTTCTCCACTAACAAATCATATTGATTTCATATTCTCCTGTTGTCCACCTAAATGGCAAGCAGCACATCTGATAGATTAAATAACCACACAATTGCCTGGCTTGACATCTCAATCACTTTGCTGTTGGGTCTCTAATGAATTTTACAGCCCAGCAAAATGAAAGAAATTAAGGTCAAAGTCCAGTGGAGGAAATATAAATCCTCAATGATCCCTAAAGTATTCACAAAAGCTCCTGGAAGCCAGTCATGCCTCCCATCATTTGCAACTCTATTTCATTCAGGAGATGAGCATGAGCATCATCTGAGGCACATCAGGGAGAAGGGTACAAAAGGCAGAAGAGGAGGGAAGAGCCAAACTGGTCCTCACCTGGACATGAACGTGTAGGGGTAGAACAAGGGATAATGGCTTTAAAATGAAAAACAGTAGATTTAGATTACATATAAGAAACAAGTTCATTACTGTGAGGGTGGTGAGGCACTGGAACAGGTTATCCAGAGAAGCTGTGGAAGTGTTCGAGGCCAGGCTGGACAGGGCTTTGAGCAATCTGGTCTAGTGAGAGGTGTCCCTGCCCATGGCAGAGGGCTTAGAACTATATGATTGTTAAGGTCCTTTCTAGCCCAGACTAGTCTATGGTTCTATGTTAAATCCTGGCTTGGAGAAAGGGAATTACAAAGCCTAACCTTTGTCCAAAAGCAATGACGATAATTCACCCTGAAACTGGACGCAGCTCTAAGTCTGAAGAAAATCCAGCCAGAGAGTGGGCTTTTTAGTTTGTCAGCAAGGCGTAGTAAGCCCAAAACATATACCTGCCAGGCAGAGGCATTCCCAGAGAGAGCAGCAGGGATGCTCCTTGTTAAGCCCAAGAAAAACCATGGTCCAGAAACCATAGGCTGAGCTATAGGGAGACAACACCCTCACTCCCCAGGAGCCGGACACTAAACCTGAGTCTCAGTCAGACAGCAAGTATCTGCTTCTTAAGGGTGTTTTAGAGGATGGAGAGCCTTAGATTTACTTCTGTGACTGGAGTTACCGAAAGGGGTTTGGGTTAGGGCTAGGGCTATAGTCTCTTCATGGGGTGACATTGCTTCTGTCATTGCTTCAGCTAAGGCACTTGCTAGGTGCTGATTTGCATGGGAGCTCTTTGCACAAGAAAACAGAGCCCTTGCTGCTCTGGGAGAGATGTGGGTGCTGTGGGTATGGGGGAGGCAAGCTTGGAAAACAGATTAAAATCCCAGAGCTCTGTTGGAGCTTTGCAGGTGGGAAAGCATGATGGAGTTGCCCTTGCTCACAGCTGCTAAAGGTGGGAGAGGACACACTGAGGTGAAGATGGTTATTGCCCTAAAGGGACTGCTGGGAAGGATGTGTGAAGCCGAGGTGTTCAAATGTCAGCAAGCAGCACCCTGGGAAAAAATTCTCCTTTCACTTCCCAGACACCTCCCACATCACCATCAAGAGAAAACTACCCAACCTTATCTCCTACTGGGAACACTGGGAAGTGTCAGGGGGAATCCTGCTGCCCATCTTGTGCTTTGCAGAATGCAATTTGGGCAGGAGCAGGTCTGCATTTGCTCTGCATTTTTCTTTCCCATCTCACAGGCTGAAATGGTGTTTTTTTTGTTGGGGGGGGGGGGGGGGAAGGGGTGTGATGTGGTATGTCTGTGATTTTGTTTTGGTTTTGCCACCTTTGCGCTTTAACTGTGCATTTATCCTGACAGCTCCATCAGGACAGGGAGAGGCTGCGAAAGCTGCAATAAGTGTCTCTCTCCTCAATGCTCAGGCTGTCATGATTCCTATTCCATCCCATTTCAGTCTTACGGATTGATATTTAGATTAAAGAGATAAACACAGCCAAAGAGCACTGGGCCCTGACAAACAGACGAGGACTTCAGATCTGTCAATCATGCTGCTACCTGGTAACTCCCTCCTCCACATTACTTTATTTACAGAGCTGGATTGATAAGAATATTTAACAGGAACAAGGAGAGCAAGCATATTTTTAGGTAGGTTTTTTGGGTTTTGGTTTGGTTTTTTTTTTCCTTTTCAAAAAACAAGTAGCATGCAGGAAGAAGACAAGCCATTCATGTTTAACTTTCTAGCAATTTGGAATTGCCTGCTTTGATTATTTAACTATTTACTGTTTCATGTATTTGCAGTTTTTCTCTCCTCTTGCAGATAAAGGATTCAATTTTCTTTTAAGCATTGGGGAAATTGGAAGAGATTTTGTTCTGTTTAAGCACAGCTGGAGCCAGAGCACTCAGGGAGATTGAGAACAACAAGATCAATTAAGATGCTAAGGGGAGGAAGATGAGATGTGTGGGCCAGAGGAGGGGAGAAGGGCTGAAAGAAGGGACAAAGTCCATGCTTGGAGGACACCAAATATGTCCAACTGACAGTCCCCCTCCTTCTCCATCCCCCATGAGCTGCTGCTGAGCCATGCTTTCATGCTTTCATATTCCTGCCAGTGTCCTTTGAACTCACTCCCGCTTTCCTAAAAGTCCTCTCCCCATAACTGAGCCTATCCCCTGCATCACCCTGCTCACCCTGGATGTTTGAATGGCAGTGCCTCATTACCACCTCCCTGGTATTCACCCACTACAGCAAGGGCTTTCCGATACATTTTCCATTTACTTCAGGCAGAAAGAAAGGATGGAAGCTGACCTGCAAGTCCTCTTCTCCTAGTGGTTGAGCACACTGTACTCCCTAAACCTATGTGGGAAGGCAAAGAAGGTGCAAGCTACTTCTAACATAGGTGCAGCAGGCACTACACAAACTGAACCCCCTAAGTAAGGTCTAGAGCATTAGTCAACTGGAAAAGGTTGAGAAGTTCTGTGCTTTCCTCACGGCAACATCCAGGAATACTGCCCTACTGACCACCAATGCCCCATGAGATGATAGGCTGCACCACCATCTGGTCCTGATGCTGGGAGATCACCCCATGTGCCATGGATTGGACAGGGGATATTTTATCTCCCAGATGATTCCCTGCAGAAGCTGAAAGTATGGTCATCCCTGGAAGCCTTTTCCTCTGTCCTGAATTGCAAGGTATTTCCCCACCTCACTCCCTGCTCTGACCGGCTATGTTCCTTACTCCGTGCAACCTCTCCAAAATCGGAAGCAATATAGGCTATCCCTCAAGGCAGGTCTACACAGTCACCATCGCCATGTGGGACAGAAATACAGCTTGGGGTGAGCCCCTTGGCAAGGCGTGTCACCCACCAGCAGCTGAAAGCTACAGCCAGCTTCTTCATTCAGCCTCTACAACTATTGCCTTTTATCTCAGACTGTTTCCGCCACCTGAATTCACTTTTTCTCCAAGAAAAAGGAGGGGAAAGAAAACCTTTGGAGATCATCTAGAAACAAAAGACAGTGCCAGCTACCAGATGTTAGGGGACAGTGAGTGCCCCTGACTAAAGGGGTGGAAGGGCGCAGGGTGGGGTGAGAACTGAAGGCTCCATAGTCAACCAGAGGAAACCCGCCAGGTTTGCAAAGCCCCATATTACCTGTGTCAGCCACATGCACTTGGATTTGAACAAATCCAGAGGGGTGCAACCCCAAAGCTGCCCCAATACCACTGCAAGGCTCCAGGCCAGGATGCAGGAGCCCATGGACTGTAGCATCCCTGTGCTGCCCACCAAACTTGCACCAGTGCAAGCTGATGGCTGACTGAGAAAGCGATTTGCATTTTAAATAGGTGCTTATTGATGTCTGCAGCTCTCCTTCCCAGAGTGGGAAAACTACATTATTACTTTCTTGTTGACTGGCATTTACAGCTGGCTGGAAAGAAGGGGAAAGAAAATCAGGCTGGGATCGATTTTCCCACACCCAATGTGAGGCCAAAGACAGATCGAAGAAGCAGAAGAAAACTGACAGCTGGATGGTAAAGGAGAGAAACTTTGCCAACCAAATTAAAGGTTGCCTTAATGAGGAGAGTAATGGAAGGTTAATTACTGCATTTACTTCATTAGGCTCTTACTAACAAGGCTTCTCCTGAGGAAGCACATTGCCAGGGAGGGGGAAGACGAAAATCCGTGTGGAAGGATGTGTTGGGAACAATGATCAGGTTGGGGACAACCCATCGGGGGTAGCAGAAAGGGACTATCCAGGAATGTGAACCAGAATGCACATACACACACACATATATAATAATATACACACATGTATATGAGAATACATAGGCTAAGGCATTTGCAAAAATGACAGAGGGACCTTCATGTCTTCCTTCTATAAAATAATCTGAAAATTATGATCTGAAACTCAAGAAAAAAAGGGAAGGTTGTTTTTTTTTAAAGCACAGACTGTCTTACAGATTCAGGTTATCAAGTCCCGAGGGAACATAATGCTTATTTTACCCGACTTGCTGCATACCACGAACTACAGAAAATCATTCCCATGCTGAAATTGATGTCTGATGGTTGAATTGGGCACCATAGTTTATAGTTTGAAGTCTGTGGACTGCTGGAGATGCTCAGACTATTCCCGAGGGTCTGCAAAAGGTAACTGTGGAAAGCACACCAGCAGGTTTGCCTGAAAATGTCGTGTATAGAGCAAACATTTCAAAGCTCTGAAAGGTTCCAGCATCACCTTCAGAGTTCTTGAGGGTGGCTGTCATGGGGAAAAACTTATCATCATCCCAGACCAGAGGTATTTCTGGGTAGGAAGGACAGCAAGCTAAAGCAAAGAGCATAACCTTGCAAGCATGTTGGTGGGTAAGGTCACAGGGAGAAGGCAGTCACTAATTCAACAAGGATTTGGGACAAATTGCTACATGTCCATCCCAGGGAGGTGTTGATGTTATTTTCATAAGCATGGCTCATCTGCTGTCTATCAGAGAGGTGCCTGAACGGGTGACTGAATCATCTGACCTGGCTTGAGTAAGGAAGAGCAGCAGAAGAGCACTGGGAATCATAGGGATTAATACCTCTGCTGGGAGATGCTTGTGTAGGGGATGAAGGTGGGCAGCCAGGTAATGTTCTTCCTGCAAACTCCTTCCTCCTCCTCTCGTCTTTTCATCCCAACCTGGGAGCCTGGGCAGGGAGGGGGCCACCAGCAGCCTCCGCAGCTGGTTCCTGCTTGCCAGCCTGTTGACAGACCCTGCAACTACAGATCCTAGCCTGCACAGCCAAGCCGGCAAATAAAGCAAAGAGGAGGGATCACAGAGCTAGGATTACTTTCCGCACTTCCCTGGAGAACCATTTTTCTCCAGACCCTTCAAGGCAAATCAGATGCATTGTTGTGTTAAAAACAAGTTACTCTTGGTTTGTTTAGGCTTTAATGATTTTGGTTATCAGAGGTTTTCAGGAGGACTTTGCTGTGCAGCTCTGTAATGTATTGAGGAGCTTAAGGAGACCTCCTGCCCCTTAATTCATACCTCCTGCTGGGTCTTCCTAGGCCCCTTCCCCATTCATCATGGTCTAGCAAATACATCAGCAAAGGAGTACAATGCACAGACCTACAGCACTGTGCAGGTCCCTAGCTTCTGGGAAGTCGGCACCACACTGACTCATGGCAGCTGCTGCCAAAGCAGCAGTGTCCAAAGACAGGTCTGGAGGGATGCTGTGCTCTCCTCTCCATCCATTACAGTGCTCAGACCCTGCAGCCTTGCTAGGTGGCCGAACCCGGACATGCCAGAGGCTCAGTGCGACAAACACACGCACACGCTTGCACCTTCTCTGCCCTTCCCAGCCAGGCATCTTCCACCACACGCAAGGGGCATGACTGTGCCAGAAAGAACAAGAGGGGATGCTGGAATGAACCCTCCTGCTGAGGGGAGCTTGCTGGAATCTGGACTGAGTCTTGATGACCCCAGAAGCAAGGCTACATTTTCACAGATTCTTCCTACCCAAAAATTTTCCCCACTAAAAGCTTTATCTAGTGCCAATACCTCTCCCCTTCCCCAGGTCACAGAGGAGCTCCTCCTGGGGGCCTCACCACAGCTAATGGGATGTGAGGCTCTGGGACCAGTGTCAAACCCTCCACACCTGGGGAAGGAAGGAGCAGAGACCTGAGCAGCTAGGTCTGATGCCTGACCAGCTGCAGTCCTCTTCACAGCCATCGGGCATGGGGCCCTGAGACTTTTCTTTTTGCTCCTGTCTCAGCTGACATGCTACATGACGGCTTGTGAAGCAGCAATACTACTTCCTGCTCCTGGCAATGATGCAGCTTGGAACATGGAAAGTAGCAGCAGCATGGGGACAAATATCTGAGGGCTTCTGCTGCATCTGGTCTCAAATAGAACTAACGGACTGGCCCCACTAGGTCTTCACTAGTCCTGGACCTCAGCCCTTGCCTAGCACTTTGTCCCAAAGCAGAGAGCATTCCTTCTGGATCTCCCTCATAATTTTCACACAGAATTGCTATTTCTCTGTTTTGAGCATTCACTTTGGCAATGTCAATATTCATGCCAGACCTTGTTTCCTCAAAACTTGTACTGGTGCTGTTAGATAAAGGCAGGGATGTTGGACCATGCCCTTTTATCTGTTCCTCCCCCATCTGCCTATTGGTTTGTCCCTCTGCAGTAGATTTATCCTCCATCTGGTCTGAGATCTGGCGATGCTACTAACTAGCAACTCATCCTCTCCTCCAGCTACTGTGCTTATCAGCTGGGAGAGACAGGGCTGGAGATACCTTCCTTTATCCTGGTCCTCTCACCCCAAGACAAAACCAGGTACCGGGACCCATTTTGGCAAATGTTTGCTAAACCCATCACAGACACTGATCATGGCTACAGCCGAACATGGCCATTCATCCACCCTAGCACCGTCATCCCCAGGGCTTCTTATAGCATAAAGCCCTCTGTACCATGTGGAGTTGGCACCCTTCCTCAACACACCTCTCCAGAGCTCAGCTTTCCAGTCCACAGCACCCATGAAAAGCTACCAGCTGCCCAGGCAGCACTTGTCTGGGGGTATCAGAGCCCCAGTTCATTTAGGGTGCAGTATATTGCTCTTGCTGCCTCTTGTTCCTGGAAGGCATGAAGTTGTAACTGCCTGACTGCTTGCTCAAGAAGTGTGAAATTCTTTCTCTGACCTTTTTGTTGTGTTATTAAAAGGTTTCATGGCCAGTTGTTTCAGAAAAAAACTAAAATATTTCAATATTTGTTGGTAGCTGGGGCAGAACTGGCTCATATCTTCAGGATGAGCTCTGGCCACCTCCCTGCTTCACCCCAGCCTCGCTGAAGGAACGTGCCACTCTGTGGCCCCTCCAGATGGGCTTTCTCATGCACAGCAGGGCCTGGGTTGGGAGAAAGGAGAAGTTCACATGGGGAGACGCTACTAACAAGTGTGGATCCCTGGGCAGCCTGCGTACCCCTCTGCTCAGCTGTTGGGTTGCATTGTATACCTAACTCCAAACTGCAAGGACGTATGCTACAGGGAAAGCCTGGAAGCTTTGAGTAAAGGATCTCTTCATGCCAGTCTCTGCAAAAGCAAGCAGAAGAAATCTCTGGCCTAAGGGGCTTATCAGGTGGATAAAGAGCACAGAGGCAGGAAGGCTGCTTTTGGGTGTACTGCAGGCTCCCTGCACAGGACAAGAGCTGTTCCTGTGAAGCCTGGGCTCTCCAGATGTTCTCATGCAAGGAAATGACTACCAAATGTATATGATAAATGCCTTTCATGGACGGAATTAAACAGATGGATGAATGGACAGATGAATGGACAGACAGGAAGTGAAGGGAATGCAAAATAAAGAACAAAGAGCAGACAAAATCTTAGAGGGCAGAAAAGGCTGTGCTGTGCTACAGAAGTAACTGGAACTGGCCCAGGAAGCCACAGGAGTGTTTAAGAGGGCATCTTTGGGCAAAAGGAAAGAGGCAGAGAGCAGAAAGCAGTCAGTGGCACCGGATGCCTGCACTTTGGGTTGTTTTACAGTTGATTTATACGTGTAACAGGCAGTGTTTCTCTGCTGTCACTGACATTAGGAGCTGGAATGCTGCAGAAGTGAGTGGCCATTTGTCACTGCAAATGGAGTCTGCTTGCTCTGGTTTTCGCCTTTTCATTTCCAGCTGGCTAATCAGAGGGCAGTGTGAAAAGGGTGGCAGTGAGGAGCATGCTTGCTCAGCAGGGTGGGATTCCTACTCTTCCCAGGTCATGAAGGAAACTCCTTCCCCTCTCCAACACCCCTGGAACCACGTACAGCAAAGGGGTCTAGCAGGGAAGTGCTTGCTGGAAGGTGGGTAACCAGCCCAGGGTCTCCTGGGCTGCTAGGAGTAACTTCCCTAGCAATCTCTATTTGCCTCAGCCCCATGGTTTTAGCTGCTTGCCTCTCTGCTGGGAAGGAGCTGCAGGCACGGCTCTGCCCTGCCAGCTGTGCTTGGCCGTTTCCAGCAGTGGCTGGCAAGAAGCCTCCTGCCATTCTTTGACGACCGCTTGCCTAGCCCACACACTCCCCTGTTGATCCTGATCTCATAAGCCTTCTGATTTGTCCTTAGAACCCTGGAAATCCATTGCCTCTCAAAACACATGGCTCAAAACCTGCACTTATCTGTACAAAAGGGCGTTTTACAGCACTGAGATCCCTAACCGCTATGGGTGAATACCAATAAAGAGCTCTGAGGCAAGAGGAAAAGAAGGTAAAAAGAAAAGGAGGAATTTATTAGCAAGGAAAGCAGACTTCTTATATGTGGCACATGGGACAGTTGGAGAGGCATTACGTAGAAGGGCAGTGGCATGGAAGCAAGCAGAGAGCTGCATCTCGAAGTCAAGCAGCAGCAGCAGGAAGAAGCAGGAAGAGCTGGTACTTTATGAGGGTTGTTAAAAGTTTGGGATCAGCTGGGAGGGCAATCTGGATTTCAGTGCTAATTGCCTCCATTCTGATTTATCATAGAAGATTCAACTCCTGGCATTTTGTGTTCACTCTGAAATGCTGGCATAGCTGGAAGTTGAGGGAAGAGAAAACACAGTAACAATCTCATTGTTTAGTGTCTGACGGCCTGACTAGCTAAACATCTGCTTGAAATATTAATAACTGTCAGATGGGAACAGCTCAGGGGTTCTATAGTTTCACACCATCTGTTTGTAAAGTAAACACACTTATGCACAGGCACATACACCCAACCCTTTTGTCAGGGCTTTTATTCTCTGGATTGGCATGTCTGTGTCAATGGGACACCAGGGGCTGTGTCCTGGGAGAGCGGGGGCATGGGGGAGATGGGAGAGCAGCCAGAGAAAAAGCCAAACAAATTCATGTATGACAAACCATAGCAGTAGTAATGCACCCAAGGACTAGCAGGGGTTTTGATGCTCCTCTTGCTTTGTATTTCCCGTCCCAAAGGAGCATTGCTTCTTATTGCCATTGTTCAGCACAGGGATTTGTTCTGATTGTTGCTATGCCCCACACTGGCACTCACCTCAGCTGAGATTGCCCTCATGCCCTGGGAAACATATCTTCTTGCCAGGGATTTTGAGTGCTTCCACCAACCCACACAGGAGGTATGAGCCCTATGGAAACACTCTTTGATCATCATCACCTCTGTCTGCTGCACCACCATTCTGCTTTCAGCCATTCAATACCATACTCTGCTAAATACAGTCATTCTCCTCTTTTTCCATCCTTCAACCTTTTTTTGGCTCAATTGACCTCAATTTTGTTGAGGAAGATGATGCTTCTAAACAGAGCAGTGAGAAAACCCACACATAAATATTGGGCATTTACTCTCACTGATAAAGTGACTGAGTTCAGTAGGTACTACAGCATCTTTTCCCATAACAAGATGAGGCAGGGAGAGGAAGTGCATTTGTGATGGGACCCAAACTACGTACACAACTGAAATACTCATTGGATCCCATGTGGTGAGGAGAAGGGAGAAGCAACACCATGTCTAGTAGGATCAGTATCTGCAGGACAAGCTGCTGTCTGCAGGTAAGACATTTAAGTGCAGGAATCTTCTCAAGTTTCTGGTGTGGTGGGAACCACATACATAGAGACCAGCAAAAGTCAAGATACCTGTTCCAAAAGTCCATGGGAGGGCTATACCTCACCCTACTGCCAGCATCTCCCACCACTCCCTTACCAGACTCCCCAGCCAATCCCTCGGAGATGGGCACTGTGGAACCACATTCATGCCAAGGACTTTGCAGAGAGAGCCAGGATGCTCCTACTCACGTGGACCTGGAGGACGGTGGTGCCCACGGTGGTGTTCTCAAAGAGGCTTACATTGTACAGGGCCTTGCTGAAAATGGGGCGATTGTCGTTCTCGTTGATGAGGTTAATCTTCACACGTGCGAAGCCAACATGGTCTGGAACGCTCTCATTTGCAAAGAGCTGAGCAGAGACAGGAAGCAAAGGGAGGGTTGGAGACATGATCTGCAATGCTTGGGAGAGTTTTATCTCTTCTTCTTCAGTGAGAAAACAATGCTCAACTGAGCTCTTTCACCAGATTAGCCACCTCAGTGCTAACCACCAGAGCATAGATGCTTGAAACATAGAAGAGTCTCTTCCTTGGGAGCTGCTCAGCTCTGGGTGAGCCAGACACCCTGCCCCAGTCTCTGCCTGGGGAACCAGGACCTGCCACCCCACCACAGCCTGAAGAAATGGTAGGAAGGCTTTTCCTCATCTTCCTCCACCAGTGGTACGAGAGCCTCTCTGTCAGGATGTATATACACATTGCTGGTGTGGTGTAAACCTGCTTTGCCTTCCTTGTGAATTTATAACTCAGGTAGAGAGCAGGGCAAAGCTGGAGCAGGAGGCTGGAGAGAGCTTTGGTGCCTCATAGATGTACCTTAAGTTTTATGCTCTATATAACTTTTATGCTTTGTGACATAGCAAGGGGAAGTACCCTCTGCTTAAGGTCTGGCAGCTGTTTTCTTTACTATTATTTCCATTTTTGGCCATTTTGTAATGCTCCAAAGTTCTGTAGTGTGGATTAGAGAGAGGAAGAGAGAAGCCTGGTTAACAGTCACTCTTAGAAACATGGACATCTCATAGAGCACAGGGGTGCATCCTTACCGAAAATTCATAGCGAGGTATGGTCTCAAAGTCGAGTGGCACTGCCACACGGATGCGGATGTCTGCCTTCCCCTGGATGGAGGTTGGTGAGATGATGAAGTGGTTGGAGTTGTTGCCCACCAGGTAAACCTCGAAAACACTGTTGGGTCCCTGGGAACGGAGAGAGGAAGGTTGACAGTGACAAAGGAGAGAAGAACTGGCCCATCTGCAGGGTAAGGCTGCAGGCACCTGGGGCCTGCCCAGAGGAGAACACAGGACAAAAGCACCAACCCGACAGCAAAGCCTGTGTATCAGCTGTGTATCTACCAATGCCCTCAGCCTGGCCACAGCCGTTTGCCATCAAACATGTAAAAATGCAATTACCAGAGATGCAGGGGAGTGTTTCTCTGTTTGGGTTTGGTTACCAGAGCCATAGGTTTTGACACTGACCTTAAGCACTGTTTGTTGCATTTTATTATGCTTACTGGGTGTACAATGCATGCAATTTCTATAAATCTTCTTTTCCTGTGCACCCATTTTATACAAAATCCATGTGCCCATGAAAGGAATACATCCCTGGGATGAACCTGCAGAGCACACAGCTGGAAGGAAAATCTCTTTTACTGTTGCAAGATCCATGCATCGCACAGGCTAACACACGGTGGGATTTCATTGCCTTGCGCTGGGGGCACAGTGTGAGCACCTTTCTCCCAGTCGAAGGGCTATTTCCAGTAAGACAGCTAAAGCTGGGAATGGGAAATCTCCTGCTTTCCCAAGACCCAGCCAGCAGAGCAGTGGGGCCACCAACATACCAAAACCAGCGCTTTAGGACCCTTGTTCTGGGCATGGCACCCCTTCCCAAAGCACAGTCCAGCAGACCACGTGAAAAGCAGGTTCAAAAGCTGCCAGACCTGAATTTCCAATTTTCTCTGAGGGAATGACCTCCCTCCTATCAGAAAAAGGGACCAATTAAATGCACGAAGGGGCACTAATAGCAAAAGCTGGCCAAGTGTGACTCCCGAGAGCCAGTGACATGAGCAGAATCCCTCCTTGCTCTCTTCCCTACACTGCCCAGCAGCCTGCAGAGCAGGGTGCAAAGCTGAGCATCTCCAGCAGAGCCAAACAGCAGGAGCAAGCACCAAGGGCACCCACTGCCCAGGAGCCCAGTCAATGCTCAACTGGTGCACAACAGGGACGTGAACATCCCTCCAGGGGAATAAAACTGACCCGACTTACGGCAGACTTCACTCCTTCCAAAAGGTGTTTTGCTGGCAAGTGGAAGTACCAGCCCTGGCATGGCACTGGTACAGAGCCTTGGAGGGAGGGAGGGAGCAAGGATATGGAGAATAGCAAGAGGAAGGCATCACTCCCCCAGCCATTATTTGGTACCCTATCCTTAGGATGCCAATTTATAACAAGGAACCATTTTCCACCAGTGACAAAAAGCCATTCCATTGAGGAATTTCTGCCCAGCTCCTTTGCTGAGCCCTCGGTGTCTCTCCCAGGGGCCGGTGTCCACCCTGCAGTACACAAAAGCGCCTTTCGTGGTGGCAAAATGTGAGTGATTTTCTTGGAAGCCGGAGAGGAGCAACCTTGTTGGAGGCATGAGATAAAAGTTGAAACATCAAAAGAAATCTAAGTATTTGCTGGGAGAGAGCTGGGTGGATTAATTCCCCTCCAGCTGGGGAAGGAGATCAGCCTCCAGATACCCACCATTCCTAATTAGCAGCCCCTCGAGTGCCTCAGTCTCCCCTTGTGAGGTCTGGAGAAGGGGAATACATCTGCCTCTTGGGAGGGCTGCTGCGGGTTGCCGTTTATATATTTATTCAGCTATTTATTTTTTTGTTTCCACCCCCATGCTGCTTTCCTTGCTCCTGGTTCCCGGAGACTGTGAGCCCCCTGCGGATGGCTGAAAGCAAATCTGAATATTCAAGTTGTTATCAGCTGCCCAGCAGAAGGGGCTGGCTCAGCCCATCTCACAGCTAGTACCCCCTGCTCCAGAGGAAGCCATGGGGAGCTACTTGCATTTTTCTTACCCCTTGCTACCTGCTCCTGCCACCCAGAGCAAACAGCAGATCTGAAATGTATTTGTGAAGAAGAAAAACAAGTGCTGTCTCCCTGGGCTCACAAAGGTCCTGGTGTGCACTGGTGGGCTTACAGCAGAGCATCATCTCATTGTAGTGCTGAGGATTAGCACGGGATGCATGGGTGTGGTATCGACACACAATCTTCTTTATCTGCTTGCTTCCTTCCTCCAGTCCCTTACCCATCAGCTCCTATACTGCTTGAGTTTTTTCCCCATCATTGAAAACAAATCATCTCCTTTTCCTTCCTTCAGAGGCATAAATTAATGAGCAGCCTGCCAAAGCTTAGCAGCCCTACAATAATAAACCCGTCTGCATGTACCCTCCATCCGAAACAAATTGAGCCATAAAGAGACAGGCTTCAGAGGGAACTTTGCTGTTACACAAAGCTGGGACACAGCTTCTCTTTCCCATCTCATCTCATCTCTTGCCAGTCCACAGGGCCAGCACTCACTGTGGCTTGAGGTTGCTGGCCGCTGCCTCCTTCCCAGCAATCACGCCTCCTCCCAGCATCAGCCAGCATTGCAACTGATGGAAATTTCATGTCAATTCAGCTAAAAGACAGCCGTAGCTGCAGTTGGGCATAACTATTACTTTGTTCTGCATGTATGTATTCCTTGGAGCGTGTGACAGGAACTGCACCACGTCCCTGCTGCTGGGACACAATGCCAGGATCTACCTCATGCAGATAGCCAGCTCCCAAAAATGTGACCACTGACTGATCTACCCCAATACCCTCTGTATTTGAACAATCTGTGATGGGCCTGTTTGCCAGCCCCATGTGCCCAATATCCCTCTTAAATTCCAGGGGACTGGAGCAGAGGGGATACCATCCTTGTGCACAGGCAGCATAGCCCAGACTGTCAAGGCAAGGGCAGAAGCTCAGATGTGAGGCTGTGACATGCCAGGAGGTGTGTACCTGTGTCCCTCCAGAGGTCCCAGGCACTTGCATGGGAGCTGCTCATGCACCTCCCATGAATCATGGCTGAAGTCTGCTCCCACAACCTGCAGGGCACTCTAACAGGGCTCATGACAAATCAGGGAGCCCCTTCTCACATCAGGAGGCCAGAAACAGCCACATCAGGTGTTCCAGCTTTGACTGAGGATGAATCATAAACTTTATCCCAGCTTTTTTACCCAGCATCACCTACTGGCTTCATCTATCAATCCTGCTCTCACCCAGCCCCTTCCTCAGGGGAGCGCACATGGAAACGCTTCAGAAATTATTCAACCTTCCACCAGTCAAAGCAAGAATTTAGCATCACTTACCAATGGTTACACAAAAAATAAAAGTAAAAAAGCAAGTCTCTAGACAAGCAAACAATCCTTCCTGAACCATTCCACCGCCTGAAATCACCACGGTGCACAGGTTGGTGGCCCGCAATAATTTTCAGCACAAAGTGAGCTGGATTTAGGAAAAGCAGACCGGAATCCTCAGTTCTCTTCATAGTGGCTCTGTAGAGGGCTGCCCTTGGCTCCCTTCACCCTAGCTCAGGTACAGCTTACTTTTACAAAATTGAGAGCTTGCCTTTCTGAAGCACAAAACCCAATGTAACTCCAGCTTTCCTCCCAGCCACTTTCTAGGCAAGGGCTAGTACCTACAGAAAATTGAGGAGTGTTTAATACCCTCCCTGTGGCAAGTTTGCAAAGAAAGGAAAAGTGTTGAGAATTCAGGAGTGACAGAGAAGGAAGGGGTCTGTTTAGCCTGGAGAAGAGAAGGCTGCATGGTGATCTCATAGCAGCCTTCCAGTATCTGAAGGGGGCCTATAGGGATGCTGGGGAGGGACTCTTCATTAGGGACTGTAG